>JAVQJL010049441.1:0-64932 GCA_036024295.1 Nannoperca obscura
ATATATATATATATATATATTTTTTTTTTTTTTTTTTTGGATTGTCTGCCAAGCTTCAAGAAGGCAGGTCTTATTTAGGGGCGAGTGGAGTAGTGCGGAAAGCCTGCGGCCTGTTAGAGGCTGGTATATCCATAAGGCTTAGTAATGTTGCATATAAATGGGGTCTCATCCGGGATATGGATTAACATTAAGTAAAACAGACAGAGGTTTTTTTGTTCTTAATGCAGCTCATTACCTTTAGCTTGAGATTAGCTTGTTAACTGTGTGGGACTGGAAAAGACACCTGAGTCACATTTGGCTCATTAAAAGGCTCACTACCAGGTTTATATTATGTTTCATTTTATAAAAATACGCACCATGCACAATGAAAATAATATTATGAATTTCTCAAAAGTTGTAGACTCTGGATCTGTGGTTGCACCTGCTGCCCCTGGGTTCCTGCTTAGCTGCCATTGTTGCTATTATTGTTACTACTTTACTACTGTTTGTTCTCCTTCCTCCTGCTCTCTCCCACCTAGAGCCTGGCTCTGCTCGAGATTTCTACCTGTTAAAAGGGAGTTTTTCCTTGCCATTGTCTCTTAGTGCTTGCTCATGGTGGGAACGCGGGGGGTTTGTGTGTGTGGAAGTTGGTCTCGACCGGCTCCATGCGATAGAGTGCCCTGAGATAACTTTGTTATGATATGAAGCTATATAAATAAAATTGAATTGAATTGAAAATATAAAAATATAATAATATAAGTTTGTACTATACACAGGTGCTGTGTCACAAATACTATGGGACTGAATGGGCCTCCATAAACTTTAATGCGTTATGTAACTCATAAATTGCACATTTAAATTTGTACTGTACAGATAAATAGATAATAAATACAACGAATGTCTATGGGATTGTTTTAATGTAATGTAATTCAAAAAGTTTAACAGTTATCAAAACAAAAACTGAAAATACCCTTCTACAAGAAAGTAAGAACTATATATGACATATGCATTGTTTGGTAGCATGCAAGGTGTAGGAGCAGACACAAGTCAAATGTCTTTAAAGCTGCTATAGCTGCTATAGCTACACAATTCGTGTATGGTCATTGTAATGAGCCCACAGAATTTCCCCCAACTCTGCAGTCTCCTCCAGTTTTAAAGAGCATTTTAGCATCTTTCAGCTCATTGTTTTGGTTTTCGGGCACACAACTTTGTGGTTCTACTGCCCCCAAGTGTTAAAAAAATAAATTACTGTATGATTAAAAATCATGAAAACTCAGGCATAGATCAATGAAGGTACATAAACACCAGTATAAATAGTTTTAAAGTTGCAGGTGAACAAAGAAGTACAGAAGAACAATAATAATTAGAGTGGATCACAACTAAATGATCATATGAAAAATGTGAAAAAAGTGAAATAGTTTAATAAATGTTTTTATTAGTTATTATGTCCTCATTCTGTTTTTCACATTAACATTTTTATTTGAGTTTATTTTCATCATATTATACCGCTTTGTATGTCAAGATGCTGTTTTGTCATATGATTGGTTGAAAAGTAAGAGTGCGGGGATTGGTGCCATTATAAGAACATTGTATTTAACTTACATTTATTAGATGTATTAGAACTTTTGGACTTCTATATGACCAGGTTTAAACTGGGAAAAAGGTCTTGCTGTAGGTGAGCAGGTGTACTCATTGTTTATGCTCTAACAACAAACTTAATATAGGTGAGATATGTAGTAGTAAAACAGGACAGAATACTCTTTCCACCTATACTTAATACATTTCACCCTCCAGTAAATTCCAGCATCCTGCAATCTGTGAGTGGCAGGCATATTTCATTACTTAGGTACTGTTGCTGTGGTAACCACTCACCCCCCCGAACTTGAGATGTGGTGTTATTTCAGGCATCCTACGCAAACGTGCTTTTTGCAGAGATAAATGAAAAAAAACAAGAGCGCAACTGTGTAAAGTGTGAACAGAGACACAGCAGTGGGGTGGAGGAAGACACCAAAGATCCACACTGACACAATGAAATGATCAATTCCTGAGAACCAACACGCATCAGGGAATATCATGATTATAATGAGGCTTAAGATTACAGCTTCTTGTATCATTCTTTCCAAATTTTCTCTACACACTACTCTACACATTACTTTCATAACGAGTCATAGAAAACTCTTTATCAGTAAGTCTAACTGCAGTTTTTATCACCAAGTAACTCATGTTCCAAGTTGACTCAGTTGAATTATGTATTCATTGGAAATATAATGACAATTTTCATGGATTTATTTAGCAGTAGAACAAGTACTCAGATCTTTTACTTAAATAAAGTAAGTAAAGCAGCAGTACACTAATTAAAAAATACCATTACAAGCAAATGTTGAGCTGAAACCATTAGTTTCAACAGAACAACAGAAAATTGATTGGCAACAACATTTTTAATAGATTAAGTTTAATTTTTCAAGCAGAAATTAAAAATATTTGCTGGTTTCTACTGTGAGGATCGGCTGTTATATTTCTGGTGTTCTTCGGACATCAAAGATGCAACCTTGGGCTCTGGGAAGATGCAATGGGTATTTTCCTCATTTTTTTAATGTTTAATAGACTATGAATTGGTTAATTAAGAAAATGACTGACATATTGATTAACAAGGAGAACAACTGTAAACTGCAGGCCTATTTTATAGAATCATCTCAACCATTAGCTGTCAGATAAATGCTGTGGGACAAAAGTTTCTTTTGAGATGTAGTGCAGTAGAAGTACAAATACACATGGTACTTCACCTCTTTTATTTATCATCATTAAACAAAATAGAAACAATGGCTGAGATTGTGATTTTTTTACTAAATAAATAAAATAAAGTATTTGCATGAATGAATGTTCATAAAACAGGAGGACACATGCTTGTACAAACGCCACCTGTCTGCCCTCTAGTTATAGTTTCTTTCAAAGCACCTTTTGAGACAAAGGACACACTGTCTGCAATGTGTGGAGCACCTGCAGATGAACAGTGGATGGCTGAGTTTTGTACAGCTACTGTACAGCTCATAGACCGACTAGTTAGTGAGGGCCGTGCAGCTTTGAGATCCACAGGTATGGAAAGGGATTCAGCTAATTAGGCAGAGGGAGGAGCCACTTCCTTTGTCTGCCTCAGTGGTCATGCTTAAGAAAGCTGCAGAGATACTAGTCTGTTTGCAACAATGGGGTCCAGGCAGCTTATTGTGTTTGGCGTTGTGCTTGCATGTGTCAGGCTTAGTGACGCTCGATTCCTCATTATCACAGTGCCAACTTACTGGGGGGTCGAGGCGCAGAAGCCTGCAGAGGTGGAGGCCGAGCCAGCAGCGGAACCTGAGAGAGAGCACTCCAGAGAGTCTGCTCAACAAGCTGCCAGGCTCCAGGCAAAGCCGAAACAACCAGAAGTGAAGCCACTCTCCTGGGTGTTTCCACAAGATCCAGTGGATCCAGTAAAGAAGTCTCCTGTCAAGTTTAAACTGAGGAGGCCGGCGAAGACCAACCGTGTTGCAGTGAGGTGTGGGCAAAGCAGGGTCCAGGTGGAAGTGAGTCAGGATCTGCTGGGCCTCGGCAAGCTGATAAAGCCAGAGGAAATCACACTTGGTGGTTGTTCAGCCACTATGCTCGACAACTTGTCTCATGTGCTGATCTTCGAATGTGAGCTGCATAGCTGCGGCAGCACACTGCTGGTATGAGGCTTTTATTCATGTAATGCATTGATAGCATACTTTAGTCAGTCACACTTTAATGTCAGATTTTAAAACTGTTCTCTCTTCCTTAGATGACAGAGAATGCTTTCATTTATGCCTTTGCACTGGTCTACAACCCCATAGTGCTCGGCAGAAGTGACATCATAAGGAGACAGAGGGCTGTCATTGGGGTGGAGTGCCTCTACCCGAGGTGAACTGAACCTGGATCAGACCCACTTTATTTTGCTTGTGGACAGTGAAGAAACCAGTGAAAGATCTCAACACACTGGTGGTTCTACCTCAACCTCTAACCACAAAGAGACGCACACTGACACAGGACTGAATTTCCCAACCTGGTCACAGAGTTGTGTACAAGCTATCCGTGTTGTACAAACTCAGGCCATATGCTTTAATTATATATACTAAAGTAATTACCTTAACATTTTCATTTACTTTGTAATATAGAGCACCAACGCTAAGATTGCCCTGTGCAACGAATACTGAAAATAACGCTCTTGTCATGCAATCATTAATAGCCAAAATGGTAATGCCTTTGATTGAACATACAATGAGATACTCTAAGTGGAACTTGCTTAGTTCTGCCTTTAATTGGATGAAAAGCTACCTGACTGGTAGAATTAATTGTAGGTTTTCTCAATCAAGGACGGTGTGGTGGTAATCTGGAAATAAAGAGTCTCTGAATCACCAAAGTCTTTTGAGTATTTATTAAGCTTTCTGCAGAAAGGTCTCACCGATGTGCACTCAAGGGGTGTCACAGTCAGAGAGACAGGAAGAACCTGGTTACACTGTCTTATTGCAGGCAAGTCTGTGAGTTTAGCAAAACCCCAAACAAGTCAGCAGTCAGATAAGGAATCCCATAACAGCATTAATTCCTAAGGGCTAGCAAGGACAGACAGAAAGACAGTTTCATAGCAGAGAATGATAAAGAGACAGAAATCAAATCAGCATGAGACAGATTAATATGGATATAGAGTACATTTCCATCACACACCTTAAGAGTCTGTTTTCTGAGATTTTAAATTTGAGGGTTAGGTTTAGGGCACTAAATCACCCATTTCTATTGTTGTCAATTGCACCCCACAGATCTGTTGTGTCAAGATTTACATCATCAGGAGTTGGGTTGACTGGTCAGAAAATCCAGTCATATCTCAAGTTTTGGTCCTCTGTCATTGCTCCAGAAAATAATGCATCTACCTTATGAAGGAAAACTGGATCTGACTGTATCCATTGGATCCACTGTCGTACCTCACCTCATTTCAAAACCATGGGGGCAGATCATAGAAAGACCCAGAGATATCATTTGATTGGGGGGGAATGGGTGGTTAGGCGTTTGGGTTTTTTAAAACAATTTTTTCATTTAGATTCTCAGGACTTTTTTGTCTGGTGGGCTTGAAGCCATAGGTTTTACACTTGATTTTGAGAGATTGTAGATGTGCACACACACATGCATGTACATGAACTGTGTCATATAGACTATGGGTCCCATGACCAGTGGTGCTCTCTCAGGCTAAACTGAATTCCCAGCCAGACAGGGAGGAAGTCATCGCATATAAATTTGCTCAGTTGCTGTGATCCTCATCTGCTCTGTTCTGTTTGTGCCTTCCATGTGAACTCACACAATCCAGTAGTGCTGGTCCACTTTCCAGCCATAGCCTTTTCTCAACATGAGCATTTGAGTAGAGCTTTGTTTGCTGACCCTTAAATTGGTGCACATCCTGGAGAAGACTGAATCTGCTTTGTGACCTCCTCCGTACGGGTCAGATTCAGCCTGACAGGCTGCAAAACCGAACACATAAGAGCCAGATTGTTGTATATGGGCTGTTTGTAGACTCTTCACCTCTGAGAAGGATGTGGCCCTGGGAGTAGAGAGGTGATGGAAAGGCTGGAATACCAATCACAAGCTTTCTGGTAACTTGTCTTTTAAACAAAGCCCTCAGAAGTTGTGATCAGATTGACAAATTGAAAATTTTCTACACACACATTATATTTGTGGAGAGATACAAGAATTGCATGAATCTCCAAAGTATGCAAGCTGCTGTGTAGGTTTTTGTGATGTCATGTCATAAGATTTGTGAGTCACACTGGAGTGGGAGAAGCAGATAGTGTATCTGCATGGGAATCTGCAAAGGCTGACTGTCCCCACCTCATCCAGATATGTTGGTTGAATCATCAGAATCAGAATCAGAAATACTTTATTAATCCCAGAAGGGAAATTGCTTTTTGATACAGAATCTCAACTGAAAAAACAAGTAAAGACCTGTCAAAAAAACTTGAACCTAGAACCTGTTTTCTTCACCCCCTGCAGACCTGAGCAGCATTGTTGTTCTCACCACTGTTGTGAACCTTTTTACTGGTGACTTGATGCAGATCAAAGACATCTGTAGCCCTTAGAGCTTCAGTGAGTCATGGCCTGGATCGTGCTGAAAAGCAGCTGTCGTTGTTGTGGAGCTTTGCGAGAAGAGAGGAAGTAAAAGGATCAGCCTTGACCTTGGGAGGAGCCTGCACCAGCTCTTTTACAATGCATTGGAAACATAACACTGTCTGTGACATTTACTTTCTGTGGTCAAATACCGTACCACTGTATTGCAGTAAATGGCAATGAAAATGAATGGAAATGGTGGCTTTAATACATACATAAATACAATAATGTTTTTTCATATACAGTATAGACTTTTTGTCAGTGGAAATGTTGATTAAAGCCATCATAGTGTTGAACACATCATTGAATCATTGTTGCCAGTAGACCTGTGTCAACTGGTGATTTTATATTTGCTTTGCTATGTCGACTACAATCATCTAGTCACTGAAGGTGCATTCATTCACTACAGAGCTGAGTGATCAGGCGAACGCAGCAGATGTGCAGATGGTCATCAAGCTTATCAGCTGTGAAAACATCGCCGCCACAGCTGAACCTTTCTTGGTCATCAGCCATCACCAGCCAGTCAGAGGATTGAGCTTCCCTTTCCCAGGAGCTTAGGGTGAAGACACAGCGAATGTGGAAAGGCTGTCGAGACATCACACAATCTGCAGATCAGTCTTGCTGTAAAATTAAAGGCAGTTTAGTATCACAAGCATGGCCATAGCTAGGCTGGTGGAGGGAGCCACGGCAGCAAACAGCTTTGGCATGAGCACAGTCATGCTGAGTAAACAGTGATAGAGTCAGGTTATAATGTCTGTGCTGTACACCTGCATGAATATGACTGGATGTTACTGGCCACACAGCTGTGAATGACATGTCATTGTAAAGCATATTGCAATCAGCTGATTCCGAACACAGGTTCAGCGCTCTACCTGAAATAACGCTATTCTATGAAAACACACACACATCTGTTAACATTTGCTAAATCCATCAGTCTTTTTACCATAATAAACCTTTTAGTATCATAGAATCCAATAGGTCACTAATTTCAATGTATCACCAGGACCTCATGGTTTACAGATCGTCTCTGTCTGTTCTGTTAGCTGACACTGACCCAGACTGGAACTTTGTGTCCTATAGGCTTTATCTCACATGGGGTTTACCATCAAGACTGCACTCTGTGTCTCTTTAGTTCAGATGAAGCTCCTCGGTTCATGCAGAGGTCAACGCGGCATTGTTTAGGGTGACATGGGGGTTAGTTGAGAAAAGGAAGGGTGGTGAAAGCTGTCATCTCCCAAAACAAGGCAATCCCCTGTGACAAGTTCCCCTTCAGACAATGACTCTTTGTAGAATCTTAGGTCTACATTTAAAAGCCTACCTGTCTGGTAACACCTGTAATTAGTGTGGGTGACCTTGGGGGCCATTAGTAATTATAACTGAGCTGAGCTGTGATGATTAGAATCAGTGGAATGACCTGAAAAATGCTGAAACGCTTTTTTTTTGTTCTCTTGATTTCTCCTTCATGATGCAGAAGGGGATTCCTCTGTGGGTTTAGATGCTAAAATCATCTTGCTTACAAGTTGTGTAATGTGAAGTTTGGTAAAATGACTGTTTTGTTCATAAGTTGGAGACATAGTACTCCCTTCACCCATTACGTTACAAAAACACCTGATGGGCAAAAACTGTAGCCTGGAAAAATGGCACATCTTTAGTGTATTCATTTTCTTTTATTGTTTTCTCAACGGGTGCTTCTCCTTCCTCCACCTCTACACCCGAGCAGAAAAGGACCTATTCAGACCCAGGTGGAGTTCATGAATAGTAACCTAAAGAAAAGGAATACCTTTTCATTTTCATATACAATGGCATCACTGCTCATGTTCTGCTCACCTATTTAAGTATGGAAGCATCCTTGATCTTGACATTGATTAGAAGTGCAGGCGGAGTGTGAATTGAACCTCAAGATATTAGTGTAGTGCCATGTCCTAAGTGTGTATTTGCCAGTGTGAAAGTGTCGAAGTGCATATGAATGATACTGTATCCCCCCATGCATGTAAATTGAGAAATTGTTTAGTTTCTCTGTGTGTTCGCCTGAAGGGGAAAACTGAAATAAAGCACCAGTCAACTGTGACAATTGAAGAAATTGAGAAAGAAAGAGAAAGAGGAGGATGTGGAAAGAGGGGAAATATCTGACATGAATAACACACCTGCATTTCAAAAGAGGCAACACTCCTGCCAATGCTCTAAAACTATGGATATGCTAGTAGGAATTAGAGCATGTGTTTGCAGCTCTTGTATGGATGTTAAATATACCATGTTGTGTGAAACAATAGAATGTGCAACCAGTGAAGCCGTGTCAGACCTCGGCGAATGAGAAATCTGTCACCCCAGTCAGATGAAACTGATATAAAAGCTGTCACTGCACGAACATGGAGGTATACAGGAATAATTTATTACGCAAAGAAAATGCTCTTTCTATTTATATACAGTGCATAGAAGTACAGGAGGGGCATACCTTTACAACATGCTGAACTGTCCATCCCCTCATAAAATGCTTCCCGATGGATGTGCATAGAGATGTGATGAGGCTTTGGGTCCTCCAGATGCTGCCAGTTCCCCTGAACTCTCCAGTGGCATTTGGCTCTTCGAGGCCTAATAATGAAGCTAATGACTGTCACTAGTGTTTGATTAAACCCCTGTCCCGGCAGCCTGGGGGCTCAGGTGTACTGGCTGTAATTAACACATGGTAATTAATTTACTGAGGAGCTGGAAGAGGATAAGGGTGCCCCTGAGTTTAAAAAAGGCACTTGTTACAGGAGATGGAATGAGCTACGTTGCAGTGCGAGGGCTGAATATAAAAGGGATGCCTTCGAATTCCAGGCAGCTGAATTCTCTTTAAACCTCCAAATCGCTTGCGGTGTATCCAGTCCTCTGAGTCATCGCTCTGAGAAGTCACTGCTGCAGAAATTTTATTTTGACTGAGAAGTTTTCCAAATTAGTTTGGTCAGCTCTGGAAGATTCTCTAATCACATTTAACATCCGAATTAGGGGTAGAGTCTGTGGTGATCACAGCATCTTGAAAAGTTATTCTGTTTAGTTCCAAAACACAGTATGTCTTTGATACAACAGCATTTAGTTAAATCAGATGATATCATAATACACCTAGAGAATTATGACACATTTTAGTCACTTGAACCGTGAAATCATCCACTCCATCGTCCTCCACTGTCACTGCTTCTTTTTAAGACTCAACTCAGGTCTAAATTACTTGGGACATTATATACAGTAATGCTGCCTTCTTGCTCAAAGACACCATGAAGAGCAGCTGGATGTCATTACCACAGGGCTCGACTCAGGTCACCTCAATGACCTCTGCAGGGATAAGAGCCGAAGGTCAAAGGTTATGAATGTCTGAGCTCTCTTCTTCAGCTTTCTGCAGCCATATAGACTGGGTGTCCCGGTTGACTCTACTGTATAGCTCTCTCGTGCTCATCCTTTTGCTTTCTATCTCTTCCTCCTCCCTTTCTATTTTCCCTCAGAACTCCCCTTCATCTAGCTCTCTTTCACGCCTCCACAGTAACTCAGAATATCTTCATCACATTGCTGCTCTCACCATCTACCATTTCTTTTTCTTCCTCTGTCTCTTTCTAAGGGGCGGACTGGGATAATAATTCAGGCCGGGAATCTAACATAAGCCCAGTCCAATATCCATACATTAAAAACAGACCGTGTATAGCTACTGCATATTTTGTTTGTATTACTACACACAAAAACAGCTTCAAAATGCACATACTACAAAGTAGCCAAGTGTCCTTCATTTCAAGAGTTTGTTAATTGCACTTCCATAATTAAGTGTTTGTTTTTCACCTGCCATTGCCTCAGAGCTCTGAATGGACTTGTATTGATCATTAAGAAGCTCTGGTAGCTCTGATTAACTGGATCACTTCCACATGACAAAACAGAGTTTACAGATCTTTATTTTCCTGCTTTCCTACAGAGCATGATTAAGTGTTGCTACCATTTAAAGTGTTTGAAACATAAAATCCACTATGTGATAATGTTATGATCATCAAACCATCATAACATTGAAAGAACACCGTTTAGTGCATCGAGCCTTGTTAAAAAGAAAGAGCTGCTTAGAGACATGCTCGAAAGTTAAGGAATCTTTTTATGCTGTTCATAATGTATTTGAATGTCTTTAATATTAAAGGGGGACTTCTCTGATCGTTACACATAATTTGAGTCAGCATCGGTCAGGGCTGAAGACTTAAAGTCAGAAAAAGAAAAAAATCTGTGGTGTCGTGTTAGAAAGGAGTGAGCTTACCAGACCTCTGCTTTAGACTAGCTGTCCAAGGCTACATAGGTGCTACTAGCACCACGGATCTCGGGTGTGTTATGCAACCAATCTGCATTGTGTGTAATGTAGGCACCAGGTTTTGACAAGAAAGAAGTATGAATGAAATAAAAAGACGATGGCTCGGCTGCATCGATTTTTATCCTTGTTTTTTAAATTGTCCATCATGAGTCTGACAATGTTATAGGAGTACAATGCTGAACCGGTGGAGTACTTTACTTTCTTTACTTTTTAACTATAACTAGAATATTATATATGATAAGGCTACACATTTTACCCCCTGGCACATCAGCAGTAGCACTGATTAAGATTAACACTTCAGATGCTGCCAGGTGGCATCTCAAGGTCATACTCAGTTGGAACAGCTACAAAGAATTCCCAGTGTTCTCTGCCCTCTACATGCTATCTCCTGCTTCTCCAAACACATCAGTGTGGATGAGAATTTCTTTTGTGTCTCACCACCTTGTTGTCTCTCACAACTGTGCCTCACTCAGCTACAGATCAATACATGTCTCTGTTTTCAGACTCCCAGTGGCACACATGTCTCAGTATAGGCTGGTGCTTTGAGCAGCCAATACAGCTTTAGTAAACCATACTAAAATATGTTTAGCTACAAAAACTGTCACATCATTAGCTACCATCACCCCAGTGCCTTCTACTGTAGGAATTACCAAACCCGTGGTTCTGCTAAGGTGTCCTTGTGTTTTATTGTGCTGCATTGGGGCAATCAGCCAGCAACAGTTTCTCCCCATGACACCATTTATTCCATGTTTACATTCATGTAGAATAAAATGGCTTAACCTAGCATTGTAAGTAATTAAGTGCTCTGATTGTCTTTCCATCTTTGGCATGTTTCTTGAACAATACAGGGCTACTTCCCGTACAAAAGCATAATACTTGGGTGCAAGCTGCAAGCTGCCAAAATCATCCTCATAGCTGAAAACATCCATTCTCCGGGGGAAGCCTTGGCAGGTGGCAGTGATCCAATCCTACAGAGCCTGAAGGAACAGCACATCCTGCGTGTAGGTAGCTGCCAGCTCACTCCGTCTGTCTGTATCAACTACCAAAGTCTTGCATAGGTATATGTGATTACTTGATTATTACACAGTGAGTGGCTAGACTTTAATTTGTGTATTATATCAAACTTCCATACCAAAGGAACAAGCAACACATACATGGTCACCACTTTCTTTATCTTGTAGTGTTAACAACACAAGGAAAATGTTATTTTATTAATTAGGTATCTGTGTATTCTGCCTATGTTGTATGATTAATTCATTCATTGTTTAGTCCACGAAATAGAATATAGTGAAAGAAACATTTCCCAGGACCTAGGGTGACAGTCCAAAACCCAAAGATATTCAAATTAAATTCTATAAATTCTCACATTTGAGTAGTTGAAGCCAGCAGATGTTTTGGGCATTTATGCTTAATACAAAACAAACAAAAACAATTATCTGATTTTCATAAATAGTCTTCAGGGTTAGGGGTAGTTTTCTGTCGATCAACTGAATAATTGATTCAACTCTCGAAAAATGTTAACTGTTTGTTCAGGTCAGTTAAACATCAGCCGACAACCTGACCTTTAATAGACCCTCATGATTTCATCAAAGTCAAAGTCAAAGTTTTTTGTGTAAAAGAAATGTTTTGTCAGATCTGTACCTTCTTGATTTTTATATTACACCAATGCTACAGTACTTTAACCTGTTAGCAAGACGGCAGAAGGAGGAAACACAGCACTGATGAACACCCACTTTGTGACCACAAAGCAGACAATGCCTCGTTTACTACTAAGCCACTTACCTTCCAAAACACAGACAATGCCAGCTAGCTCGCTTCCTGCTTCGGTCTACTTGGCTTTGATCGTTGTCTTTCCTCCCAGTTGTCTTTTCCAGGTGCAATCTGCAGGGAGCACGAATATCTGTGAGCCTCAGTCTTTGGGACGTTTGCCTATTATGTCTAGACCCTAGGAGGGATGTTGATATGGCATCCATTGCCAGCACCACACAAAAGGAGAGTAGATAACGGTGTATCTTGGGTGATAAAGCTAGAGTCTGTCTAATAATGTCTGTTTAACACATTCTTTTTATGTTTCAAGATGATTAAATCCCTCAAGTAGTGATCAAAATGTTAAAAGAATGCTTTCGTGCAACTCAGCGACGAACAGTAGGTTAGCGATGAGAGGGAAAGGGGCGCAGAGGAAAGGGATCAAAGGGAACATTTCCACTCAGCTGTCCTGTTTATTGCTTCCTCCACTCCCACTTTGTGTGGTTACACTGCTTCCTTGGATTACTCTGGTGAATCCAAACCACACATACCAACAGGCGGGTCAATGGCAGCCACTTCTGGGGGGAGTCCTAAACCTAAAGGCTTGCTGGGTATGTGGCACCAAACAGTCTGAAGGGGTGTGAGACTCACCAGCTGTCCTTCTTCTCACAATCCTTCACCTGGAGCCGTCCCATGAGGTTTTCTTGGTTGAAACAGACACAGATGGACATTCATTCAGCAGACTATAACTGACACATATAGAAAACATACAATTCACTATACGTCATAGTGAGGTGGGACAGATGGTTAGAAGATCTTGTGCTGGGAGGAGTAGTGTTTTGTTATTTAGGTAGAGAGGGGGTTATCTGTGGGAGACGTGTCTGATGAGTCTATGTAAGTTATTGGAAACATAGTTCATTAAGATAATAGAAGAGCATGGTATATGCACTACTGTATGTGGTTCAGGCAGGGCACGATCATGTTCATCTATCTTTGTTGATGAGGAATGTAAAGCATGTAAGCCTCAGCAGCTGAGCACACACTCATATAAGCTGTTCCCACTGTACTGTATATACTGTACAGTCTTGCTTCAGTATTCTATGCACGTACACACACAGTTCATGAAGGACAGAGCAGTTTGTTTGCATGTTTGCAGAGTGAAAACAGGGCTTCCAAAAGAAGAGATGTATTATTAAGAAAGTGAATTTGCAAAAATGAAAATTATTTATTGCAACTTCTGATGTCCTGAGATTACCAAACACGCCCACAAAATATGAAGTGGCCAAAATATGTCAAATGTGCAGTTCTGTATGGGCAATATGAGTTTTTGAGTTCAGTGCTCATCCCCAGGCAGCATTAAGCATTTATAGATTTTTGCACATCAGAAGCTGTAAAAGATTTTTGCAAGCAAAGTGCTTTCAACATTCTTTATGAAGATAAATGATCAAGGATCCCCTTTTCTGTTTCAGACGAGCTACAGACGATATGCTTGTCCCAACACCCACCGTTGCAGTATTTGCAAGTAGTTTTCAGTTTAATTCCAGGGGTGCGTACCTGGACTCACAAGGAGGTGACAGTACAGAATTGAGAGTACTCATGGACAAATATCTGACGCTGTACTTGCTCTTGCTTGGCTTCTCTCATTTAAAAGACAATCCTTTTTTATTTTTACAATCTGTGACTTTTGTGCTAGAATTTGGCTTAATGTTGTCTTACATTTTATCTACCAGCTTAAAAGCGAAGATATGAGGTCATTGAGATCATATCTCAGATATTAAGTTGATCATAATGATGATGACACTGACACTATGTAGTACACAGAGTGTCAGTGAGGGAACAATCATAGAGCAGTTGGCCAATCCAGCATCAAACTGTATTCATGTATCTTCTATTTCCAGGAACTGACTCTACAACAAGCTCTGACAGTTACCAGCTTTAAACAGCCCACAAGGACGGTGTGGTTTGTGGGAAGCAGTTTTGCGTACAGCCTCATATTCATGCATGACACGCTAATGTACCCAGACAGTGTGCATCAAGGTGTGGTGTTAGAGTGCCTTGGCTGCATCGTGTTCAGCTGGCTGAACGACAGAGGGGTTTCACGCTGCACGCATGAGAGAGGCGACAGGACGTGGTGTTAAGTTGAATATCTGGATATTTTGTGTGTAAACTGGTATATGAAAACACAATATGTTAAACAACGTATGTGGATTGGGCACCAGCATTAACAGTGTTAACTGACATCGTAAAAAAAACCTGAGAACGTAAAAAAGAAACAAAAATGTGAACAGCAGAAAAACATCAGAATGCAAAAAATATCTAAATAAAATAAAAATAAAATGTATTCCTATGTTTTACTTTTCATTGAAACATTGAAAATGTTTCCTTTTTCACTTCAGGTTTCGTTTTCCAAGCCATATTTTCTTTTTGATGTCAAACATTACTGCCACTGTCCTGGCTCCATAGGATTTGAGCTAGTTCCCTCTGGCACTGACAGAGGTATCAAGCATGAAAAGTCAGGTACACTAACAGCAACAGCTTGTGGTTAACTTGCTGAGGTGTGGCTCTGTGGTTGCGGAAAGAGAAGACAATTGGTCGATGTGTTTTCGGTGCTTGTAAACATGAGGATGTGACTTTGTATTGTGTACAGTATGTCAATATGTGTGTTTGTATTTTCAGTGAGGTATGATGGCAGTACAGGAAACAACACATTCTCCCAGTTGCACTCCCAGTTCATCTAACCTTGTAGTTGGCAACATTTGTTTCTTCTGGGATTGACTCTAATGTGGCCCCTCTGCATACAGTATGGTCACACAAACATACTCAAGCACACTCTCACTAAAAGAGCACACGCACACACACACACACACACACACACACACACACACACACACACACACACACACACACACACACACACACACTGTTGCGTGCATGCTCAGTTCTTCTGTCATTATTAACCCGCTGAAATGACCAGCTCCCTTGTTTTAAAACTTCCTTTGAACAGACACTAACACAACGCTCAACGGGACATTACTGAGGAAGTGAGCTCAGTAAAACTCATAAGCTCACATGTTACTTAATAGATAGACTGCTTGCCCTGCCCTCACTCCCTATTTTACCCATTTTCCCTCTCTCTTTATGTTTTAATTTAGTGCTGTGGCACAGAGGTGCAAACAAATGACGGGGGCATAATTACAGGGTGCAACTGGGGAACCGAGTCTTTACCCCGCCACGTTTATTTACAGCTCTGATGAAAACGACACTCGGCGGACCTCTAATGGAGATTTTTATTCACTCTTTCTCCCTTAATACGCTCCTCTTTCCTCTCTGTTGTTGATGCAGTTAATTTGGGTCAGGATAATGAGTTATTGCTATCAGCAGCAACGGCTGCCTTGCATCTTATTCCGAGCTAAGGTGTCGTGATCTCAGTGCCCCCACCCCCCGGGGAATCTGTGCATGTTTCAGTGTTCCTGCGGGAAGGGAGTTTGTTCCCGTGCATGCAGCACTTCAGTATACTGCAGTTAGCATTAATGTATCTGCGTGCCTCTTGATACTGAATGTAATAATTGACTGACCTCTTTGAAGTCTAAACTGTGTTTCCCCGTGGGTGAGTTCAGCAGCAGAATTTATCACTGTCGTATAATCTCATACACACTCCTAAACACACACACACACATGCATATACACATTTAAGGGGAACAGTGTGCATAGTAGCAAACTCAAAATGTCAATTCAGCAGGATACATAAAACTGTTATGAGCAATAAAAAACCATAAAAACAACGTAATTCTCTTTATAGAACAACACTGTTCTCTGTAAAAAACGGTTTTCTTTTGTTATTATTCAGTTAGCCTCTCTGCTGCCACACCATAGTGCCCTGAGGTGTAAATAAAACCTTAAAGTTCTCTCAGTGCAACACTACCACTCATAGCCAGATGACATTTATTAGGGTTTTGGCTATCTTAAATATTTGTTCCCTCATTTTTCCTTCGACTCTTCTGTCTGTCATTGTCTGAACCGCTGGAATATAATGCAATCAGTCAAACATGAATAAGGGATAAATGGAGCCACTCATGAGTCTGGATGAGACTCATCAGTCAAAAGAAATGTCTTTAAAGAAAAAAAGTGTCTTTAAAGTCACAGGTTGAGTGTGTGGCTGTTCTATATATAAGAATATATTCTCCTCTTACTTGGCTCAGTACTAACACCAGCTATGTTTACATGCATGGTGACACCCAGCATTGCACCATAACCCTGTTAAGGTCGAATTCAGGTTCATCTGTTTACATGCACCTTTGCTGCTCTCTGATTGAATCTCACTGTTGCCATGAATAAACCAATGTCATATTCTCTCTTTGTCTTTGTATCAAATATAATTTACGTGAAAAGAATAATGATCCTAGTAGTGATCTTCTCAATGCTATTGACGAATATCCGGATGTCACAGGTAATTATGCTTTCCTCTGTAATGAGTCATGGGCTGCTGCTATAAAGCACTGACCCTGAGAAATGAGTTGATGTTGCCAGCACACAACGGCCAAAAATGATTACTTCAAACTCAGAGAGAAAGGAAGAAACTACAAGTGAATAATTGCACATTTTATTTCAAGAGTGCTTTTCAAGGTGTTATAACACACTTGAAAGGAGTACGAATAAATTATATCAGCTTTCTTGTAACACTTCCCAAGACTGCACTCCCTCTCCTCAGCCGAACCTCGAGGGAACACTGATGCTGCTGTTGGGCATTTGTTATTGCATTAACACATTAAAGCACATTGTTGTCGCCGCCACCTAAGTGAAGACGTCGCCAGCAAACGGCATTGATATTCTAACATGGAAATACCGTGTGATTCATGCATGTTAGCGACGACGAACGAGGAAAGGGAAGCGGCATGGTGACAAGGACATCATGCTCGTTAAAGCATCGCAGGGAGGCGACTGCAGAGGAGTGATGGTTGTTAGGTGGGAGATTAGTCATGTCAGCATTAATCTGCTCGCTCGGTGCTGGCACCGCAGCAAAAAACAAATTGATATAAATCACAGAACTTGTTGGTGTTTGGGAGAGTGAAATATGAGACGTGTAAAGTGACTCTGACAGCTTAGCATGTTAATTTGTCTGGTTTTATTTTGACTTTCCAATATGCATGCTCTAAGTTTGTCCACAGTGTAAACTGCACTGTCAATGCAATAGCAGCTGTTATACGGATGAAAGGGTGGTGGTATGTTAACATAAATTGTTGTATGCTAAGAGTTTGCCAAGATTGTGTGCAGACGGGTGCAGTTGGTTTGCTGAGACAGTTTACACACAACATCTGTTCAAATAGGAAAATGGTATCAGAAAAGTAGGATTGTCTGCAGAGCTCTGGGCTAAACCTTTCAGCATTGAAGCCTATTACATTGTGTTTGTAGGGCTGGAAATGCTGCCAAACATTAATAAAACATTTATTCTGCTAATTTTAGATAGGGAGGAAAAATCAAGTTGACATCCAGCAGTGGCTAAGACCAGGACAAGTCAGGCAAAATGCACCACTCTCAGAGACAAATCCAACTCACCAGAAATGCAATCTTAAGACTCAACACTAGGAACCAGGAACATTTCCATATTGTGTAAATGGTAGCGAGGTTGGACAAGGTCAGTGTCCAGACCCTCCAGGCGGGGGAATGGGTGGTTTTATTGTACCTCGCTTCAATTCGCCCCATTTGGCACTTTCAAACTTCACTGCTTGGGCACATTAAAAAAAGCTTTCACCAAAACACAGCCACTAGGCCAGCCGCACAGGAGCTCTCTTTGTGCTTTGTTTTAGATCTTAATTTTTGGACATGGATGGCTGGTTGGATGGAGTGATGGGAGAGTTTGTGTGAGAAGGAAGGAGGGGTAGTAGAGAGTGAATGGTTGGACACAATAACTTCACAAATACATAGGGAAAATGGGAATGTTTGAGGTTGAACAACATGAGTTGTTGTTCAAGAATACTGAAAGCTTCAAACCTTTAAATCAATCTTCCTCTCTGTCCTCCTTTTTTAAAACCTTCCCTCCATTTCGCCCTTCATGACACCAATCCTGCCATTTCCTTCTTTTCCAGTACCTATCACACCTGCAAGATACAGACACGTAGATGCAACTCACACACACAATGCCCAAACCCAGGATGCTCCTTAGACAGCAACAATAATGAGGACATCGTTAATTTGCCCAAACAAGCAGGGGGCCTTTAGCGCAGGCTATTAATTAATTAACAGCAACACTTTTACTTAATTAGCGCCACATGAAAGGACAAGGGTGGTGGTGGAGGATGAGGTGTACAGTGTGTGTATGATTAAGGGGTGATGGAGATTGAGTATGAGAGCACATGTGTATAACTGACGTCATTTAGCATCCGTGGATGGAATGCTGCCTCGTGGTGACACCAAATATCCTCTAAAGGAGTAGAAAAAGCAATGAATACTGTTAACGTGACAAATGCTGGATAATATGAAAATGTTTTCAGACCAGTCGTTCAAGTAATGACATATCAACAAAAACGTAAACCCTATTTCTTACACGCATTCAGAAAATTTCCTATCTGAAAACTTTCAAATTGAATTACTCTGTAGGTATCTATAGGTCCCTTTTCTCCAGGCCAGTCCTTCCTTTTGCTGCCTATATTTTGCATATGTGATATGAACTGTACTGTGTGTGGGTATATGCATATATTTTAATGCCTCTGTGTGTTCATAAATGGCAACCCGTTCCCATCTCACTCCAATCGCTCACTGGGAGAGCTTTCGCTTTGTTAGCTGCAGGCAGAAGTAGAGCCTTACCAACCCAGATACCAAGCCGTACTCCCTGAGGGTCACATTGCCCTCTCGATGAAATCCCACAACTCAGCACTACTGCGTGCTGTATACATATTCAGGCCTGCACCAGTGTAGCATCAAAGAGGCCCTCTTTACCTCTGCCTTAATTACTCTAGTGCTGTCACAACTTATCCTAGTTGAAACACATCACTGCAGACCACGTGCAGTTCTATCATTGTTTATGTGGTAGCCTAAAGGTTAGAAAAGCTGTTTTGTGGTTCTCGAGGTATTGCTTTGGCTGCTGCATGGAGCCACTCAGCGGAGAGGACTGGTCCACTCATTAACCTCCTGAAAATTTCAGGAAATGAGCATTTACTTTGAATTGCAGATTTTTCGATGTGTATTAGAACCAAATGTGTAAATTTCTTCATCCTCTAAGAAAGATTCAAGAGTCTTTAAGTGTCAAGTTCGGTCGAGGTTGAGCCTGTTATGTATGCAAATACGTTTATTGAAACAACATGCAAAGTGGAAGACTGAATGAGGGTTGGGGGCTGAAGGATCAAATGGGGATGAAGGGGGGACGAACTAAGGGCCAAATAGGGATTGTTATTTGGTGAAGGTGTCAAGAAAAGGAATTAAGGGAGTGGGGGCAACAGCTGTTAGACATCCGTTCAACTTAAATGAATGTTGTTTAGGCATTTTCATAGATCGTTTCAAAGGGAGGGTTTTGACACAGCTATATAAGACAAGGCATTTAAAAACAATGGGGAGTGGTCTTCTGAATCGAAGTCTTGGCGCTAGGTTCACTTAATGTATTTATTTTGGTGATAATGGTCTGTGACTAATCACCAGGCATCATTGAGCAAAACGCTACCTCTTTACCAGCTCCAGGGATGCTATTGTGTCACTGGCACCGTCTTTAACTTCTCTGTAGAGGCTGCGAAAGTAAAAAAGTTTCCTTACGGGGATCAATAAAATATTCAATTAAACAACAAGCAGATACAGAAGATTATTTCTCTATAGTAGATCTGCTCGAGCCTGTTACTTAATAATACGACAAGAGGAGTGACAGCCTGTATAATGCAGTAGGTTATAAAGCCCGTGTGAAAGGCAGCAGTGTTGTGTTGGCGTGGATGTAAGCTGTGGCTCCCTCTGGCCTTTCGCTGTGCTCTAATCCTCTCTGCGCCTCTATCTGGATGGCTCAGACAAGATGAGGTCAGGGGACACCAGGCTAATGCAATCATATGATTTAACCAGATAGAGAACAGTGGCGTGAGCGCGTGCATGCGTGTGTGCATTTGGATGTCCGCGCACACACGCATGCATGGACATCCACGGCTCTCAAGCTGCAGGCTGCAGAAAATGAATAAAGGCATCAATACACTTCTTTTGAGATAATGAAATTATAGTATACTACATCTCTCCTTATTAATACATTCAGTTTTGACATGGATACATACAATATAGCAACAAGGATATCACTGCTAATCAATTATAATCTCTTGAATAGTGTGTGTACACAACCAACAGGGACATATCTGCATTATTAAACTGCTGAAAAAATAGATAGGGATTACTAGATGGGTTCAATTTAACCGTGGCTTTCACTGGATTATTCATGAGGCTACCGGGAACTATTTAGGGAAAAACATTGTGAGACCATATACAGCAACAGAATGGTTCCTCTGTTATTTTCATATTATATTCTAATTCAAAATGTGGAATATGAGCCCTTAATGAAAGCAAAGAGCTTTCAAAGCCAGCACTCTGAGGTTAGCGAAATACTATATTTGGTGGTTAATTTGGGTTCATAGTCTTTCTTCAACCTTCAACCTTTCTCTGTCATCCACCCATCTGCGACTGAATAGAAAGCAAAAGATGCTCCAGTCCCCATTATTAATTATGTATACAACTCTCATGCAAGTCCTATCTGGACTGGGGCCGATTAATAATGGAACAGCACTGTAATTACATGGTGCTTGTCACAGATATTTTCAATTCGCTCTTCCTCCTCCTCTGCCTCATCTCTTTACCTCTCTATTTCTATCTTCCTATCTTTCCTCCTCCCCTTTGCCCTGTCCATTTCTCTTTGTGTCGGCTTCTTTTGCTTTAATCCAATCTGTTCTCATCAGCGTCAGCTTTTATCTGGCGTACTGTAGATGACATCACTGTGGAAGAAACTAGGGCGTGCTTTAGCTAAAGTGTATAGCAAAGTCTACTCTCCTCTTTGTTGGTATCTACTTGTACTTTCTTGTTATTTGAAAAACAGTGAAGTTGAAAAACGGAAGAAAGAATTTAGTATGAGCATCGCCATATGTGTTGAAAGTAAGCCATTCTGTAATGACGGTTCAAACTGCAGCTGTTTCCAGTGGTGTTTTCCACCATTTTTGTAGTTCCGTGTACTGAAATCAACAGATAAACTTAAGCTGTAAATATTTTGTTGTTTCCAAATGTTTCCAATAACCTATTCAAGTAAATGGGCTGGTTTTGGCTTTATTTGAAACCATCCCAACATGACTTGAATCAACCAATCACTTTTTTGATGTGTAGGTCCATATACCACGTAGTTGTATGGACCTGTGTAGTCACATTCTGACACAGTAGCCACAGTAGTAATATTGTATCTGGATAATTCTGGTGGTAATAAGGTCTACTAGCCACTAAAGATATCCATAAACACAGGTTGCAGTTCTATAAAAAAGGAAGAATCTGTGAATTTCTGGTGCTGGACAATATTTTTTCAGATTGGGTGAAGTAAGTTGTGCTAACCATGTGGCTAGTTGTGCATAGATGCCCCGGCACCATTGTTCTAGTTTAAACATCTATCTCTGCCCTAGAGGGCACCAACATGCTGAAAGTTATTGATTTCAGTTTTAAATGTAATAGGGGACACACTATTGATCACAAAATGCTTCTTTATGTCAATAATGAAAACAATGGCTCTGCTAAGAAGAAATATTTCCCCTAACCATTAACTTTAAAAGGGCATTTCATGGCCAATTAGAACATCAGATAGGAATTTACAGTAACAAACATTAAAGCTCCTCCCCTGTATCCTCTCCTATAATGTTGTCAAGTACAGTCTCCTCAGCCAGATGTAGATTGCAGAAATCAAGAGCGTCGTTGCAGCATGCAGCAGCTTGCTAGACAGCCCGCTAGACAGACGCCATCCCATGAGCCTCTTTGATTCAAAAAGCCAGTTAATGATTTACACACGGAAAAACAAAACAACATCAGCGACAAACAGTTACTCCAGACGGCTTTGTCTGGGTTCTGTTGTAGAAGAAGAAGAAGTGGATGCTGTCTGTGTTTTGAGCAGGAAGCAGGAGGGCTCTTTGAAGAGGCCTGAAGTGAGCAGACGTCTGCAAAGCAAAGCATATTTATAAAAGGTGTTAGTTCATTTATCAACATTTTCCTCCTGGATTGTCTTTCCTAACTCATCTGTTTCCGAGCTTTAGCATTTTCATTCTGGTCCATTTCTGTCCTCTCTTTCACCCTAACTTCAATTTCCCCTCATTCCTCTCCGCTGCCCCCTCTTTCATTTAATCTGTTTATGAATTGTTTTTGTTGTGGTTGGCACCATTGTGAGGCTGTCACAATGATTACAGGTGTCCTTTCTGCGGGAGCGCAGGCAATTACAGAACTGCAGAAGGTGGTCGTGTTCACCAATAAGTGTTAAACATTAACCATCAGTGTATTTCAGCCATCACCAAACTTCTTCACAGCAGGCTTTAAAGGAGAGTTTAGATTTTTAAAGCAAAATTCAATGGTTCACACTCGCATTGGGCTTTATCAACCAATCACTCTTAAAGCCTGGATGCAACTGGCCCCTGATTCTAGACTGAAAGGGGGGCGACAGGGCCACTGCTATCAGTGCCCCCTAACTCTGGAATGATTTTCAAAAGGCACTTTTTCAAATGTTTCAAATTCTCTTCTGAGAATCACATACTCACTGCCTGTAGGCTTGAAACAGTCCAGTATCCCCAGGAGTTACTTCTGTATTGGACTATTCTGCACCTCATGATTTATGTCCAATGCAGATATTCATGCCAACACTGGAAGTTGTGTGTCCTGGATGCTGGTGTGATGGATTGACGCATAGTACATCCAACTTTCATGCAAGAGGCTGGCGTTAACCAAGACCACCACCTGTCCCTATCTTAACCAAGTGTTTCAATAGTCTAACCTTAACCATACACATTTTTCCCACAACCATTGTATCTCCCTACCACTAACCATACTGTACCATGCAGATTTTATAGAATGTGACAATGTTTAATATGTTGGTGCTAAACGTAAATAATTGATGTAGTTAAATGTAATATGGCATTTGGCAGAATTGTCAAATATCGATATTCTTGTCTGGAGACAGGGTTCGCTTAAAAGAAGCCTCTGAGTTTCCCCCCCTGAACTCCTTCTCTGAACTCAAAGGAGCAAGCCAATAAATCACTAAATACGCTACTTCTGGTGGAGCATTAGAGCAATAGTTCATCCATCCATCTATTTTCTGGCACTTATCCGGGGCCGGGTCGTGGTGGCAGCAGGCTTGGCAACGTAGTCCAGATGTACCTCTCCACAGCAACATATTTCAGCTCCTCATCTCTGCAGCGTGTTCTGGATCATTAATTGTAATTGGAGTGCATTAGAAAGTTATATTCATAAAGCACTTATATTAAAAAAGTAATTTTGTGAATCAATGTTGGATCTTGCAAGAGAGAATCAATGCATCTAAGATCAGGTGTTTATTTTTCTTATCCTGCTGTGTGTGTGTATCTCGCCAACTAGCCTGTCTCATATCAAAATGTTTTCATGTAATCAAGCTGTAATTATACCATAAATAACTATAAATACTGCATCCATATCCACAATGAGCTTCGTCAACGTCCTCCTGCAGAGAGTAGTTATTAGTTGATTGGTGGGCTGTCAGCTTTACTTCCTGTCGGAGCTGCTCAGAGAAGTCTCTGATTGGCTGGCATGGTGACAGAGGGTGACAGAGGGTTGACGGGAGGAGAGGGAGGGAAGGCATTTGCACTGAGGGCTGTGGGCAAGGTTTCCAAAAATAGCTTGCGGCTGTGACAGGACAATGATGGGGCTGTGTGTGTCGGCGCATGTTTGTGTGTGTGTGTGAGTGTGTTCACATCCTGTGAAATCTTAATAACAGCAGCACAGCTAACCCTGCCCTATCATTAGAAATCTCCATAGACACAAGCACTCACTTAATAATAACAGTGGAAACAGAAACAGAGTGTGTGTGTGTGTGTGTGTGTGTGAGAGAGAGAGAGAGAGAGAGAGAGAGAGAGAGAGAGAGAGAGAGAGAGAGATACAGAAGAGAGAGAGAGAAATAAGACAATAAGAAGCAAGTCGATCCTTAGGGAAAAGAGGGAAGATGCTCGTCTTTGTTTGAACTCCACGCCACACACAAATTCACACTCCCTCTGCCGGTCTTCCTACAAACGCCCTGACTCTTAGCAGGGAGCAGCATGGTTCATATTAAAAACTTCTCTGTCTGGATCTGAGCTGCTGCACAGAGAATCGACAAATCAATGATTGATTTCCTCACCTGCTCAGGGAGAGACAGACCAATGGAGGCAGGTGAATGATGGAGAGATGAGAAGAGAGAAAACAGAGGCGGGGGAAGGCAGACAACGTGGAGAAGAAGAGTGACGAGGTGAACGCAATCAGAGCGAGAATAATAAAAGGGCACTGGGCTGAAAAGAAATATTAGCAGGAAATCAGCAGGTCAGGAAAAAAATGTGAGGACGTTTTATAGCCAGTTATTAAAGTTAATTAAGAATGGCAACATGCTAAATGTGGCTCAAAACTCAAAGATGGAGATGCAACAACTTTCAACATTGGACATCATCTGGTTGTACAAAGAATGCTATGTTGAGGCTCATGTTAAACCACCTTGTTTGCTCTCAACTTTAATTGACTAATTACTTAGATATTTTATTTCGCTTCGCACACTGGAGTGAATTGGTAGTGTGTGCAATCTATTTCCACCCTTAGGCAGGCTCATATTGATCACAAATCATGATCAAAGGGATCCCAATTAATCACCCCATGGCTGTCCTGAAACGCACCATGGGCGTTTTGTTGCATTGTTGATGTTTATTATGTTAGTTCCAGATTAGCTTGGAGAAAGCTCAGGAGAAACACATTCTGCTGATGCATCTACTGAGCCACACCCTTTTTACAGTCAGTTACCCTCAGCATTTTGTTTTTGGAAGGGTGAAATGGAGGATGGGTCCTGTGGGAGAGCCAAACAAAAGCTTTGTACTCTCACCCCCTCTAAATCATTCATGGCAGCATTGTTGCAGGGACGGTAGATCGGGTTAGAGCCTGACAGGAGCGACATTACCCCGACGCCGCCCTCAGCTAACACCAAAACCTGCCCGTCTTTCCCTAATTCATTGTGACTGCCGGCTTCAGTCAAGTGTGAGATGAAATAGCTGAGCTTGACATCAGCGATCAGAGAGAGGGAGTTAGGTGTTCATAAATGTCTAATGATCCCACCTGGTGTCTGTCTGTTGCTGCAAACAAAGGCCAACAGTATAAAGTGGAGGAATTCTCTTTAAGGGAGGAGGAAACGATATGAATGCAATTTACTGCATTTATATTCAGTACATTTATATTAATGTAGTAAATAACACTTTTGGACTGTCCATAATGATAGTACTTCAACAAAAAATAACCAAAACAAATGTAACCTGTTGTATTTTTAATGCACTAACAATGATACCCACTTTTCTCTCATGTTACACTCCACCTCTCCTGTTTCTCTTTAATTCAATTATTGTTACCAGCACAAGTCTTCCCGATCATTTCCTATCATTTTTGTACCGTGTCTTGTAGCATTTTGTCTGTGTTGATCTGTTCAGATGTAGTTTTTAACCGCCAGAATATTGTTTACTTGTTGTCATAATGTTTTTGTTACACTTACTCATGACATGTTCCTGCAGCTATGCCTAAAACAGAACACTTTCTTAATCCTAGTATCCCATTAGAAGAAAATAAAATCGTACAGTTTAAAAGAAGTATAAAAATTGATGCAACAGAACCACAAAAGCCTTCATACTACTTTTTTTCTGATATACTCTCTAGAAACCTAGAAAAAGAAAGACCTAGAAACAAACAATGTTTATAATCAGTGGAGTTGCCCTTTAACTGTAGCATATCAGTGTAGAAAATAGAATAATTTAATGCTTTTTTAAACCTGCTATACATCCAAAGGTGGAAGTATATTTTAAGCCCTGAGCAGTGTCTTCCACCCAGACTGACACACCCAGGATTTGACAGGCCTCAACAATAGCCATCAATCAGAGGGTTAAAACTGGGTGTATTTTAAATCACGTAGATTAAACATGGTGGTCACCCAGCCACATCCAAAGGCAATACTGTTAACAGCTGTTCCATAAAGAGGCAAGACGCAATGAATAAATCTCCTCGAAGGCTTTCATGCTGTTGCACTCGGTTGTATCGACGAAACGTGACAGGTGTAGTTGTGTAAAGAATGAAAAACGAGAGCTTGAGAAAGAAACTCCACCTCTGTCTACTTTCTCGCGTCTGCACGACCGGCCAGTCTCTGTGCGAGGTAGACGTGAATGTTGGATTTAAGTGTCAGCTCCCCTAATCCTGACCTCTCAAAGGTGTTGGGGGAGGGTCAACAAAAACACTTAATTTCCCCCATCCCCAGTGAATATTATGGCTTTGATTCTCTTTAATACAACAAAGGGATCATGCAATAAAACTAAATGTAATAAAGCCTATGGATAAATAAAAAGCCTTGTCTCAAAAAATATCTTTAAAGAAACTGTAAAGTTTTAACTCAACCAACAGAATTATTTAGGCCTCTGAGCAGCTTTGCCTCCCAGAAATGTTTGTTAACTAAAACATTCATCTGCTCTCATCACATTTTAAGATTTAGTACATTTACTATTATTCCATTTGGGTGTTTTAAATGATCGTTCCACCTCTAGGATCCTCACAGCTGCCTTGGCGACGCGGTCAATGTAAGGAACTCACTTTGTTTGTTGCACCTTGTATTTCACTGCCACAGAATTGAAGGTTACAGACTATTGTCTGGCCACAAAAGGCTGTATGGGTGTGTATACTGTTGTGTATGTGTGTTTCCATGGTTGGCGTGATATGTTTGTTAGTTGGGATAACCTTCAACCGCTGCCCAACCAATCGGAACAGGCCCAACGTGCTGGCTGCCTCATTTCTGGCATGTTTTTTTCTTTCACTTGTTTTTCTTTTCCTTTTCACTTGTTTTTCTCCCCCAAGTGTGTTGTTTGTGTGTGTGTGTGTGTGTGTGTGTGTGTGTGTGTGTGTGTGTGTGCGTGTGGGGGGGTGGGGGACTATTAAAGGGACAGGTTGAGATGTTAACACAGGCTGGTACAGACACACTCACACATAGACAAAGACAAAGAGGGCAACAGAAACACACTGGGCCTTTTATTTTCGCACACTTACACACACTGGCGTATGGCTGCGTTCAAGGTCGTGAAACAACCCTGTGGAAGGAGGTAAATAAATGATTATTGTAGCGGGAGCAGGAGATGAGTGTGTGGGTTTCTTTATTGTTATGCTAATACAGGGAGGAAGTGTAGCGAG
Source organism: Nannoperca obscura (assembly GCA_036024295.1). Classification (NCBI taxonomy): domain Eukaryota; kingdom Metazoa; phylum Chordata; class Actinopteri; order Centrarchiformes; family Percichthyidae; genus Nannoperca; species Nannoperca obscura. The sequence goes on from JAVQJL010049441.1 coordinate 27,572, forward strand.
CTATTCTCAGGCTCTGTCTGGCCGTCGCCACCACAGCCTGGTTAAAGATGACCTTTTTAGACATACATGGATGCATATGAGACATTCATCCATACACACACAGCCCATAGGCAGATAAACAAACACACACACACCGAAGGGAATGAGACACATACACCTCATTGTGTATGCAGTTACAGGTTCACGTTCCATAAAAACTGCATACTTACTTATAATCAATTAGAATTGATTAGATTACATTGGGGACTTATGAAAACCTGACACATTTTTTAACATGCATTACATCACACATACGCATGACATCATTCATAGATTTGAGAATCCATATTTATACTTATATATATTATACTAATAAACTACTAAAAAATAACTGGTAAAATTCGTTTTGAAAGATTAATAATATAAGAAGTTGAGGGTAAAATTAGATTTTAAGAATTGCAGTGCAAACAATCTACAGTTTTTATAGTTTTCTACTTACAAGCAACACATTTGAGTTTTCTCTTTCCATTAAAGCATGTTATAATTTGTGACTGCTACAAAAAACACTAGTTTTTGAAAGTGTTGGGTATGGAGAGAGAGCTCAATTTACTGCAACTTAAGGCCCCTTTCCACTGTGCAATATTGGGCTATCTGAGACAAAAGCAGAAACATGGTGGTCCTGGATCTCACAGTGACACACGTTCACAGACGAATTATTTGGAGCTTTGCCCTCCAAAGACGCCCTGTGCCCCCAAAAAAATCTGAAAATTAGGCACTAAATCTTACAATATGAATGCAGCTACAACCCATGTATACAAATCAAGACATGTCAGAACATGACATGAAATGACATCATGGAGGACTTACCTCCGCTCTGGTATTCTTTTTTCATCGTAGTGCAGCAGTTCACCATGCATTCATTGCACATTCATTGATCATTTGCCTCAGTGATCAACATCGCCCTCTGACTAACTACACCCCAGTCAAAGTGAAGCCCTGCAATTGTACAAATGAACCTCCCCATCAACACATCACACCCTCACTAATGTTATTTGTAGTCCTGGGTACCATTCAGTCAGAGCTGAATGGCTTGAAATGAACCCCACTGAATTCCAAAACTGCATCCAACAACCCAGCAATCGCATTACTGAATTAGATCTGCGGACTGAATTAGTCCAATTTGGCTTTAATGGGCCCACTTAGACTCACATTCGATACCATAGGCACCTGTAATTTGAGAATAAGCAATTTGTTACAAATTACACACTCCAGCCCAACTCGCCTTATTTAACCCACATTGTGTAGGTACAGATATGCATACACACATAAACACACACACAGCTGACTGCTGTGTAGAAACAATGATTTGCACTTTGTGTGTGTGTGTTTCAGAGTGTGGGTGTAGATGTTAATTTGCTGTTTCTGTGTGTGTGTATTTGTTTATATGTGTAATTATGTATGCGCCTTCAGTCTATTTGATTAATGTTGGCACTCAGTCTCTTGCGTGTGTGTGTGTGTGTGTGTGTATGTGTGTGTGAGCTCACACTCAGGCGCACGCGTCAATATGAGTCTAATGTGTGCGTGCCTGGCCTCTGGAAGTGTCAGATTAGCGGATTAAAGGGGAGAGGGCCTCCACCAGGGGACACACAAAGGCAAGGGGGGGGGGGGGGACTGGGATGGTCCCATTAGTGCACTGTTCTCTCCCAGTACACCACTCCTCCCCCATTCCACTTGAAACCTCCCTGTCATCCCCTTTTTTCTGTCTCTGCCTCCTGCCTTGCTAAAGCCCGGAGCTTCCCGAAGGCACTATTTCGAGTTTATCTTTTTTTTCTTATTTTGCCTCCTTTTGAGATGTGTTTATCTCTAATTCATCTTCTGCTTCTCTGTATATCATCACATTTGTCATCTTCCTCCTCCTCAACACCTGCTGCGTGTTGCTGCTCCTTCACCTCCCCTCTCTTTCTCTTTTCTCAGTCTCTAACCCTCCCACTCACTCTTCCTCACAAATAAAACCCCACAAAGCGAGAGCAGCAGAATGGCTGTAGACCAAAAGGACGAGGAGAGAAAGAATAATCGGTTGACGTTTGGACAAGCTGAAGCCGTGGCGATGCCGGAGCCCAGTCGCTACCGTTGGACAGCCCATAATAAGCCCATGCAGCCATCTCTCACTCGATACCTCTGGCCAATGATTAGTAATTGCAAGCAGGCATTGGCTAATCTGAATCAGAGAGTCGCTCTCAGATGCAGGAGCCTTGGATCAGTTTTACATTCTTCTACATTATATTGTGGTACGGTGAGGAATCAGAGAAAGAGAGACCATATCACTGCCCTGCAGCGAGAAACTCCTCAGCTTATATGGGAATGTCATGCTAAAGTGAAATTGAAGCTTTTAGCCCAGAGGCACAACAAATCTGGAAATCTCAGCATCTACTGGGAACACTGAAAGCTTAACACCAGAGAGAAATCGGTCTTGTGAGTGATTCTGGAAGATAAGTGATGTTGTTTTTACACATACTGTAAAAAGAAAAAAACCCAGTACACTAAATATTTCTGCAATACTGCCCTACTTAAGCACAGAGTACAGAAGCAGAGAAGTTGAAAAAAAAGGATTTGAAGTTTACAGGATGGCCAGACAACTGTAGAGAAGTAATACTTTCATTGTTTGCCTAAAAGCCAAAACATTAAGGAAGTCATTGTCACAAACTTTATGTAACACCTGAAAAATGCATTCTTGCCTTTGGACAGTCTTAATAAAATGTGCTATGAAAGTGCTGTAGCTTCAACAAATGTGTTCTTTCAGCATTATTGCCCATTTAAGTTTCCTATTTCCTAATTCCTATATAATTGAATATATGAAAAAATGTAAATGGTGCCTGAGCTACAAGCTTACACTGAGGCGTTTATGTGTTGCAGTATAAAGGAGTACAAAAGAAACATTCCGTGAAGAAGCAAGAAGACAACAAGTGTTAGCTGAAGATCCAACATGGCTGCACTCGTATTGCTGATGAAGAGTTTAGCTGTCTTTATCTCTTAAATGTGGTAGCAATCTCTCTCCACAGGTTCAGAATGATTTGGCCGTCCCTGTGCTCCCCTGTGGAAGGCTGTAGAGGTGCATGTACAGATGTACCTGTTCTGCCAGTCCAGTTCAGGGCACGTCCACTAATTACAAACAATGGGGGTGAAATGTTAGGGATATTTATTGCAATTTGCCATTAAAAAGAAGAAGTAGAAGAAGAAGCAGTCAAATGTTACAATTGTCATTTCCAGTAAGTGCTCAATGGCTGTGTTGATTTGAGACAACGCTACCCTGTCAAAATGTACCCACTACGCAAGGAAGTACATAGTGTACACAGTGTACTACATGGAAGTGTACTAATGGAAGTATCCGATATAAGACACAGCAAGTATCTCTGTAGCAAAGCGTGCAGTGGTACGGAGTTACAAAGCCCACTGCAAGAGTACATTTACTCTAGTTTGGTTTTACTTCTGTTTTGCGCTGCAAATTTGACATGCTGAGTTATCTTTGAATAGAGTACTCCACTAAAATGTCTTTCCAAAATCTTTTCACTAAAACTAAAACACTACTGCTATCATTGACTGCTATTATCTCGTATCTAGTACTAAATGCATGATATCGTTTTAACCAAAACACAGCCAGTTAAACGTGTCAGCTAATTGTCTATACACACAAATCATCCCTTGTGTAATTTAACAAAAATGTGTGAGAAATGAATCTGCTGCCAATTTAGCAGATGCTCTAGCAGAGGCAAAACAATGTTGAGATCATACAACACATGTATCTGCATGTGTGTCCCATATGGAAATTCATTCCCCACATGCTTCAGACTTCATGCTAGCAGTACCTAGAACGATGATGTATCCAAAACACATGTTGCATGAAGTTTATCTGTGTTTAGAATTTGATGGTGTTGTGGTTTGCAATGTCATCACTGCTTTGAGTATCTACTGCATATTTTCCAAAGTAGCTCCTCCTGCAAAGCTCACTCTGAAAGTAATCATCTGTGAAATTTACATTTGAATAAAGTCCATTATGTTACTTTCAATGGCAGAGTGACATAACACAAAAGCGATGTCCCGGTTCATGACGCTTTTACATCAAATGTATTTTCTGTGAAAACGCTTCTAGTGCACAGGATGTGCTACACTTAATATTTTAAGGTAAATAAAATAAAAAGCAGTAACTAGCTGTGTAATACAGTCGGAGTAGTAGGATGTGAAAAAGACATAGCCTCCTCATGTGTGTTGAAACAGTGGAAGTCCAGATGCAGAGGGCCCATGAGGTGGTGGAGGCACAACGAATGAAGTGTTAATTCTACAACGTATTTTAGGGTTAGGCAACATGGTGTGAAGAAAGGATCAGGATTGTTGAGATGGATGATGAAATAATTGCTGCTGTGATCCTTTTACAGTTATAAACTCCTGTCTCTTAAAATAATAAAATGTACACCTTAAAACTGCAAACACTTGACTTCCTGTATGATATTTTTCCAGTCACCACCACCTGTAGTAAAGCCTCCATGTGTGAGGGGGTAGTGGGTTGGGGTGGAAAGCTAAGCAGCTAAAGCAGCTCTCAGCAGGGAGAGGGCATCACCTGGACTTGGACCTGGAGCAGGACCAGGGCATGTTGTGGGAGGTAACCAGCAGGCTGGAGTCATACCTCTTTGTTATTCTGCTCAGAGAGCGAAGACCTCACACACATTTTTGTGGTTAAGTCAAACATGTGCTGTTTAGGTGGTGTCCATCTTTCACATAATTTGCTCCTGAGAAGCTAAAGTGACAGATTTGAGAAGCTACAGCAGAAACGAGAGCTTATATCAAACTGTGCGTTTGTGCATTTGGCCACTGTCACTCATGTCTTGTCTTGTTAGTTTCTCTCTCCGTCTCTCTGCGTTTCACAGTCACTTTCCATTTTCTCCTCAGGCTGCTCCCCTTTTTACTTTTTACATGCACCACAGTTTCTGCTTCTGCTTCAATTTCACCTCATTCTTCTGCACTTTATTGGCATTAAAGTAAAGAACAATTTTGCCAAAGCATCAAAACAAAAGATAGACATTTTATCATGAAATTGCTTCTCAGTGCAAGCGTTTATTTGTGTGTCAGAGACAGTATTCCCAAAATGAGTATCAATTTTGAATTCATCAGCTTTTGTGTAGAAACAAAGGTGCAAAATGAATTCATAAATTAAGTGAGCAATGACAACTTATTTATTTTACACATTCTCTTTTTCTGTTTGGCATTCATTGTACCTGCCTTGCCCCTTTCCCTGTATTCTATTGTTTCCTCACTTGTTCTTCTTCCCATCATCCTCTTGTCTTTACCACTCATCATACATGGCCATATGCAGACAGGGGTCTTTGTTACAGTAATTGTGTATTCTTTTTCATGTAGCGAGTCATTATATTCTCTTGACATGCTACAGGGACATGATGTTCAGAGCTGACATGAGGTTTGCATTTAATAAGTAATCTCCTTCACTGTCCTTGATTTGATCTCACGCATATAAAGATGTGTACTGTATAGACAAACACGTTGGCCCCAAAGTTTTCTGCCTTCTGTTGTTGAATTACTTAGGGGTTGACAGTTACCCTCTATAGCCTTGTGGTGATAAAGACAATGTGTGCTTGCAACTACTCTCTAAAGAAAAGTTCCAACATTATTTGAGAAAGGAGAAGGAGAAGACACAATATTGCAGGACATATGCAGAACATAATTATTAGCATATCCTTTTTTATAATATTAAGACATATCAGAGATGTGGTGTTTCAACTCCATGGCAGTGTTGAGGCTGCAGTTTGCGGTGGTTTGCTGGGTATTGGTTGGAATTTTTCGATCCAAATGTCGATTTAATGGTTTTGATACCAATGCCAAAACTTATTTTCCCTTTGATAATTTAATTTGGATTTCTACAAAATATATATTTTTCTTTTTAACAAAAGAAGTGCTTCAATGTTAAGACAAATGCTTCATTTTTAAGCTGAATTTCTTTTCTGAAATTAATGTCCTTTCTTTTGTATGAAATTCCCTATTTGTCTCACACATGTTCTTCTTTATGAAAGTCCCATCTAACACTAAACGTTCTTGAAATAAGTCAAGATGTCAAGATAAAAATCTTAAAATAGATCAGAAAAGGCTCATTTCAAGGAATTCTTCTTTGCAATAGTTAATTCAATTACAAGCCAATTAACAGTCAAACGTAAGGGATTAAATTACCTCAGATAAAGTATTACACCGTCCGACTTGTCACATACAGGGCAGGAAGTAAATTGTGAAGTGTGGAATTGTTCAATATGACATAATTCCTATGGGACAATGTATATAGGTGTATTGAAGTGTGGATTTAGACAGCCTTCTGTAACAATGTAGTGGCTGCTCTATGAAGATACTGCTTTACGGTTGAATCAAATCTTTTAAATATTGTCAAAACACAAGCTGACATGGCATATATCATTTCAATGTTGTTGCTTTGATATTTTAAATGAGGTAGATGGGCAAGTGTGAGTCAGCCAGGGTGATTATTCAATGAATCAAAGAGATGGACTGTCACTTTATCATGCAACTATAATGTAATATTACAGGAAGTATTTATCTTGTCTTACAATGGGAACGCCTCTAAGGCATTGTAACAATCTCCCTATCATATTTTTAATTGTGCATGGGATTTAAACAATTCCGAAATGAATTTTTGCTGATATTTATTCACATTTCTTTTATATGATAGCTAGTTGGCTTGTTCACCCACCGTTTTATTTACTCCACACCTTCTGTAACAGTATATCTGTGTGATTGTGACAGTCATAGCATGCACAAGGAAGCTTTACTGCATCACTGCCTATGTGTATTCATGTGCATGCATGTGCACGGCGGTGTCTCCCTCTCCTAGACTGTGTGAGAACAAAGAGCAGCCAAAGAAAGGAAAGGAAATGGGTGTGTGCTCAAAGTCGTCCTTGAATATTTTTACTCCAGGTGTGTCTCTTCCAAGAACAGACAAAAGTGAAACAGCAGACACTCATCAAAAATGGAGGAAAGAAAAGGCAATTTCATGCAATAAAGAATGTATTTACAACAGGTTCTGCTAAATGAAGGGCACGTTTTTTTTTATCAGATAGGTTTATTTTTCATTTTTTACCATGTTCCACATCTGTGCTGCTTCACAACAAAGAGTGGCCCTGCTATGAATAATGAAAGGCCTGTACAGTAGCTTGGCATCTCTCCTGCAGACTGCCAAGCCTACCACGACATCCAAAGCCCACCGCCATGTTTATGGATGAGATGTCGTGCGCCGTGCTGCAGGGACAGGTCACAACCGGACCCCACGAAACAAAAAACCCTCCACCATCTGCACCACTGACATTTCCCCCACCAGTGAGAGAGCGTGAGCATCTGGTGTTCACCTATCGGCTTTTGCAAGATTTGAAGTTGTTGTAATGTCATGCCGGCATGTGGTTTGTGTGCAGGAACCAGTGTGAGCCACATGACGTGTAGAATACAGTTGGACTATCTTGTTAGTGTGTGTGGGTAGGTGTTTGTGTGTGCTGAATTCCAGTTTCTTTTTTCAGTGGCTTTGATATTGTTACCTCAGCTTTGGCTCGACTTTACAGGAAAAATTATGTTTTTTTATGCCATTTGCTACTCAGTGGCTGTGCATGCACAGAATGTTAATTTAAGTAAATGTCACTTGTCTTAATTAAAAATAATCTTACTACGGGTTATTTTTAGGGAGGGTTGCTTGGTCTGCCAATTTTGTCCAAACTGAACTATCTTAACAACTATTGGATGGATTGCCATGAAATTTTGGTGGATCTGTAGTTTGAACACGTCTCCCAACTCAAAGTTCAAAACTCAACTGGGCCGGTCTCCATACAGGCCCTCTCTGTGTGGAGTTGAAACAAGACTTAGACTTCTGGTGGCAAAATGACAGCTGGACATTCTTATTTTAAGAAATCTAGTCAAGTAGAAGTGCCTCTGCAACCAAATGTCCTTGGTTTAAGCACAATAATGCTTAAATCTAACTTGTTTTCACTCAAATTTGGAAGTGCATATTTGCAGTGTGTATCACTGTTGTCCATTGTGCAAGTTTTAGCACACCCAAGATGGCACTTTATTCCTGCCAACATAAACCTGGAATCTTTTCTGGTCGCCGTGCAGTGGCTGACATCAGCCCCTGCCCAAAGATTGGTTTACAACACACCTCATACAGTTTGCTTAATGATGCAGCACCTTGCTTACTTCACAGACTTGGCCCAGGAACAAAGATGGCAAGGTTTGAAAGCCCTTTCAGTCACTGCTGAGGGTTCTTGTTTTCCCTCTGGTTTGATGGACAGCGTGGTTCGGCCATGTGTCAGAGTACATTTGTGTCCCTCGTTGGGCGAAGCAGCATGGATGTTTCTACTTGTTTAGACTTTAACACTTGCTCTGACCTCATTCTATAGCTGGGTGGCCTTGACCTGAATAGGACAATACAAAGAGATGGAACATAGAGAAAGGCCAGTAAGAGAAAGAAAGACCAAAGAAAACCTGAAAACTGTGAGCAAATTCTGTTTCTCTGCACAGTTTCTAAGAACTCTTACAGTAGCACAGAGACCGTCTGACTTCATTTGTGTGTGTGTGTTCATGCAAGTGTACAGGTATGTTTGCGTGCAACTGAAGTGTATGTGTTAAAGCCTGCTCCCACATCACACTATATTCCTCTTCCTCCTTAGAGGCTAAATGAAGTGTGACAGGGCATTACAATAGGACCTGGGTCTTTCTGCGAGAGAGATTGAGATGGGGGGGTGGGGGCATTAATAGCAAAAGGTGCTGATGGTTTGTGACAGTGGCCAGGGCTGGTCTACGGCTTAACAAGACCTCTTTCAAGACCTGGCTGGAGAAGAGGAGATTGGAGAAACATCCTGGACACCAAAGAGGCCTGACAGCTAGACACCAAACCACAAAACTCTTGTTTTATTGTGGAAGAATTTTGTGGAAGGTTGTGGAAGGTTTTCCTTATCCAAACCCAGGGTCTGTGGAAAGAAGGTGTCTTATACTGTACAGATTGTAAAGCCCTTTGAGGCAAATTGGTGATTGGTGATTTTGGGCTATATAAATAAAATGTCTTGACTCCGAGTGCATCTGGACGAGACTACTCAGCACTCATCCAAAGGTTTCTTGCGACACATAATGTACTGAAGCTTTGCCTGGGAAGAAGTAAAATTAATCAAAACAAGCAGAAAAAGCAAATAGGATTTTATTCAAGGGGTTTGTGTGTGTATGGAAAACAAAAGTGGAGAGATGTTTACACTTTTCTTTTTTTGTTGGTACAGAAAGTGCTGCCTCAACTGCATTTTGTGCTGATAATGAAAAGTGAGTCTGTTTCCATAATGACTAACTGTGGTAGCTGCCACTATCAGCAAGGAGTCCTTGGGTACAACTCCCAAACTCTTAGACTCTCCACAGCACAGCCAGAGTTCTCCCATCAGAGAAACAGACACTACCTATTCCTCCCCCATTTCTTTTCATTTTGCTGTTGTTGTAAACTGTCAGCAGTGCAGTGTGAAAACTCTAGTCTGCTCTTCCATGTGATTAGTCAGCTCACAAATAAAACATTGATCCATGATGTGTGACACAGTCAAAACTTTCCCCAACTTTAGAAAGACAACCATTCTGTCTTATAGTAAAAACTCAAGCTGTTGCGTTTTCTCCAAATTGAGCACCCTCTGGTCTTGTTGAAGCTAGTCCCCATTCAATTTCTAATGAAAATACATCGTCAGTTTGAATGAACAGAAGCTGGGAAGCATGTGTGAGGCACAGATACTGGCTCTGACAGGCAGACAGAAAGAGTTTATTATTATATTGTTACAACCCAGCTAACCCCAATTAATGTTTCTTCCATAAGAGAGACTCACTGAGAGACAGGATGATGTTATGAGGGGAGATGGGCTTGCTGTTGAGACAGCGTGTCTTGCTTCAGCTGACTAGTAAGGAAGCATGGTGACCAAAAAGCACCAAAGTCAAATAGCAGTGTTAGTGCTCTATATAAGTGTGTGGGTAAGTTTTTACATAGCCCTCTGTTCTCTGCCCTCTGCCTGTTGGACTGCACACTGGGTTTGGTGCTTTCAGGTTAAGGCAGTTGATAGCCATATTTTGTGCCCATATTCAATCACTTGTGACAATAATAGTACAAATACTGCCACTGCTGCTTGCAACTATTCCACTATTATTACTGTTACAGAAAGCTGCAAATGCTACTACTACAGGTACACCAACTAGCACAGATGTTACGAACACATTCACTTGTTATAAGGCAAAAGATTTATACAATTTGCCTCAGTGACATAGCTTCTTCTCAGAGTCATAGCTCAGCCAAATGTTATTGCACAGACATACACACACACACACACACACACACACACACACACACACACACACACTCCTGGCATATTTTTGATCTACCATATCTTACATCAATAATAAACATAAAAAATCTGATTATAAATAATATAAATAGATGCTCCTTACAACCAGATCTTGCCACATAATCACCTGATTCAGACTTTGCTCTGTACTAAAAGTAATCCAGCTGATATGAAAAATATGAACTGCTAGTAGCTAATGCAGCATGGCTTTCCATGGTGTATACAAATATGAGCTATGAGGTGTGGATACAGTTGTTCTAAGTGAGATATTCAGATATCTGGCGGAGATAATACTGTATAACTTTTCATTAAGATCATCAACATTCAACAGATTTATCATGCGGGACAGAATCAAGCTTGACTGATGTTACACAGATGTTACCTTTACCTCAAGAACCAATCTGATTTTAGGGACCATCTTAAAATTGTCACAGAAACGTCAAACCAACTTTATTTACACCTGGGCCTCTTTGTGTTGCATGCATAATATCCAGTTTGGAAACATGGCCTGATAAGCTATTATGGCACGTTTATTTGTCAAAATACTTTTTTTAAAATAACATTTGAGACCAACATTGTTTTCCATCTTAGCCTCATTTACAGCCAAAAAATAATATAGTATGGCTAAATTAGCTGATGCGACATGTATTTTACCACTCTTGAAATCTCTATTTTCATTATTGATTTCCACGCAGACCATAAGAGTTACATCGTGTTTATTTATATGCAGGTTAGACTACCCCTATAATGTCCTAAAAATAATTAGCATACTTCTAAATGAATTGGACTGAAATACAATGCAAATGTCTAAATAGAATCAATTCAATTTAAGTTCTTCCCATCAACAACTGATATTGATCAGTCTACAATCAATCTGTAATCAATCAACTGCAGCTTCATATCCGATTATCAGTGTGAACCTAGTTTGGAGAATCTCAGGGATAGAACCCACGGTTAATTGTAATTATTTTTTTCAATCCAGCCACAGTTTGCTTTGTTTAAACTCACCTTTTTTTTCTCAGCCAAATGTTTATGTTGATAAGCTATTTCTATTTAGTTATTCCAATAATATTTCCCTCTGGCTTTGACTGGTGTTATTGTAATAGTCCTGTTCATTTCCAGGGGAGTAAACACTGTATGAAATACCATTAACGGTGCCTAATGACAAGGTGGAAAAATGTCGTGATAAGGGCCTGCAGTCTCCCAGAGAGTCAGCAGAACTGGAAACGTGCAAAATAACAATCAAATAACATTTGCCAAGCTGTTATGGCTCATTTATACGTGAAAGTTTACGCACAACACGTAGGATAAACTGTGCTTGAACCCCAGTTGTTGGGAACACACAATGTATAATAATGTACATGGATAAATAATGTATCTCCTTCGTGTAATTAGAGCAGCTCCCCGAATGCATTTGCCCAAATTAGGCCCTGAGAGTACTTCCACTGTGTTTAATGTTGCATTCAATACTTGTTACACTCTGCTCCACTTACCCAAGTCATCTTTAACTCCCATTAACAGAACAATCTCAGGCATCGCTCAATTGTTAATAGCTACATTTGTTAATGATGTGTGGTTTTAGACTTTGTTTTGCTGGGATACAAAGTATGCTTACAAGGGATGAGAGAGCTGGCAATGGGCATTTACGACAACAACAACAACAAAAAAAGACAAAAAAGCAACAGGAATGGCAGGAGAAGGAGAAGGAGAGGGAGAGAAAGAGGGAGAGGGACAGGATTATGATAATGATGAGGCAACAGCTGTTCAGCTGTGGTGAGCAGCTGTATCCACTGAAGGGGATGAAGCCTGAGCTAGGACGGGAGCCTCTGTCCATGCCACCGCGATAGTAAAGGTAGCCAGAACAGACACACAAAGAAAACAGAGCTGTATGCAAATGTGTGGTGAAAGTAAGCAGCCAATAATTGAATATATTACCTTTGTATGCATTAAAGTCAAGGAAGTTCTTTCGTTCTGCAAATAGATAGATAGATAGATAGATAGATAGAACATTTAAAATCTCAATCCTTATATTAAAGGGGAACTCGGTTTACTAGTCACAGGGAGTATTTCTAAGCCTGTGAAAACTGTTCTGTGGCCCTGCAGGAGCTTTGTCTCAAACAATAACCCCCATCATAGTGACATCATCAGGGTTATCTTGACTTAAGCTTGGAGACCAGCATACATAGTGCCAGCATGGAATTAGAAAGACGTGGGCATTTATCAAACATTTAACAAAAATTAAGAATTGGGAGCTTGAACATACCATATATTAAAACTCAGGATATCTTGGCCTCTGCTGCATCGATGTTGACCATTCCATTTTAAATCTGTCTCTTGTGAATGCCTTAACTTTATAAAAGTGCATTACTAAATCACAGAAGAAACTGTTTTCAATTTGTTAGCAAAATCAGAAGTGCATTGTCCAGCCCCACCCTACTCTGTCTGTAGAACTCAGCCCCAGGCCCAAATCTAAAAGAAAATGCATCACACATATATATGCAGCTACACTTCTTTTTGAAGTTGGTAGTATATATAGATGGAATTTTTTAAAGAAAAAAATCACTCAACAATCGACAATGTGTCTAAACGTTCAGCTTCTCAATACTATGTTTTTTACACTATTCTTAATAAAGAGCTCATAAATATATACATTCATTTTCAAAACAGGCTAGAAGAATAAGCTTTGTGAGGCTTTGGATACACAGTCAATAGCTGATCAATAGCAATAGCACAGTCAATTCTTTGTTGGTTTTTGTCTTTTCATGGGATTTTTGGAAAATAAGAATAATATCACCAGAATTATCCTCCAACCATAATGCCTTCCATGAAAACTATCAACTTGTCATCAAAATAAATCTTCCTATCCAAATAAATATTATAAGATATTATATAATCAGTTTAACTGACTAATTTAACTACATTCATTTAAAACAATCAATTTTGCTTAGAGGCTAAAATCCATCTGAAACCTAATAATTTATCTAAATAGAATGTAGAATACATGAGTGCATGTGTAAGAATGAAGTATGAATCACCACAATGTGCTAGATAATATCTTTTGCAGTTAAATTCAGCAAACTGAGGCGTGTTTCATGTGCAAGCAGTAGCATCTGTTGTCACTGACGCACTTGATGTGGCAACCTGCAGCCTCTGCATGAGGGAGCAAGGGAAACTTGTTGTTGAAGGATATATGGAGTTATGACTGGTGCACATGGCATTTTAATAGCTATTTAGCTATTAGGTCTTCTTCGTGCTCTACAGGAAAATGTTTTGATTTGTCATGGTGTGAACAGATGTAAGCAGACACAGACCGTTTCATACAAGTGAACAAAGAGTAAGACGCCCTCATACATTAACTTGGCTACACTTAACCCTTCACACAGGTGGTGTCTTACTATTAGTTTCACCTGTGCCACTCACTCCCTGATGTTTATTTTCTTCTTGTAAAATTCCTGTCTGGAAAGATTTTATTGGGGCTTTAGGAACACATTACAACATCTGTCCACCTGTTCAGCCTCTTATCCATCTAGCCTCATCTACTTGGTCCATCGTTCTTCTTGTAATTCCAACTTTCAGATGGGACGTTGCCAGTGTCGGTTAGCAGACAGAATTGTTTCATTCTGTAAGAGCCTGCATGAAAGAGATGAAAACATCACAGAGCATCGCTCTGTTTCTGAAACTGCAGCACTTCGGGAGCACAGTGGTAATGTACTCTGAAGATTAAAAGGAACATTTTATCAGTGATTATCTAGTCACCCCTGTGTCAGTCAAAATTGTATTGAGGTTTTTATTATCAAACTCCTATCGAAAAAGTTATTATTAATTTAGATCCATATAGATTTCTTAGACAGAATACTTAAATTATGATGGCAATAGCTGTTTAAAGAAATAGGATTTTTCATTTGATGCTCTTTTTGGGACTCTCAACCAGCCTCTCTTCGAGTCAATAATATGGTATAAAACTGAAATAACAGTTTGCTACAGTATTTACTGTTTTAGTTCTGCAAAAACTGTTTAATTTAAACTCTAACTGTAAAAGGACATTAAATGCACTTTGGTAAGAGGAAGAATGTAATCAGGAAGATAAGGGGAAACTGCAGTCTGAACAAGTTCTCATAGACAAAATGTAATACATTTAAGTCATTTCTTCTAAGTAATGATTTAATTATTTTGTTTCTGTATGTAATACAGAGTCACTCTGCTTGCTTCAGCAGTTTTGCATCTACATTGCAAAGTTCTCTGTTGCTTCTCTCAGCTGTCTTAACATCTTTTAACTCGTTTAACAGTCTCACCGCTCTCATCTGTGCAGTTTCCAGACACAGCTGCTAGACAGCTGTTTTCAGTAATAAACCCACCGTGTGCTACCTGACCAGCACCAAACAGCAGCAGACAAAGCTAGCAACTGGCTGGTGAACGATTTTCTCAAGAACTGGTGGAGACCAAAGCAGAAATAAAAGAAGAGTAACTGTTGGACTTGAAATGCTAATTTTGCTCTGTTGTAAATAAGCAGTTTTTGCTGAGACGATTTTTTAAATGAACTTTAAAGGTAATAATGTGTTCTCATTTCTGCTGTCCCCAAGTGGCCAAATATATCAATGCAAGAGCTGACAAGGTAAAGGTTAAGTCATTTCAAAAGTCCATCTTTTTGGGCTTTACTTGTTTATATTGTACATGTACACTATGCTGTTTATTGTGATGTGAAGAGAAGAGACATCATTGATAAACACCTTGAAATACTTTGTTAAACTGAACATCTACTGTACCCTTTCTTATAAATATTTCGTCATGTTTTTAAGAGAACAGACAAGTCCATAATGCTTAGTAAATGGACTAGAATCAGCTTTGACTCGCCAGCATCTTTTAAAATGTCTAACTTTGCAGCACATCAAGCAACAAAAACCTTCCAAAAGGCCATAAGACTTTAGTTTACTACTTGAAATTCTGCAGAGGGACAGGGCAAGGACACTTTTCCACCATGGCTAAGGCTAGAGAAAATAGACAGTAGACCTGAATAAATGCTCATATCCCATTGGGTCTTAACTAAGTAAAGATTTGACAAATGCGTCTAGCCTACAGTTTTCCTGCCTGCATTGGAAAATTATACTTTCTGGCTAGGTACGGTCATGAACCTCATCAGATTTTCTCTTGAAGACCAGTACTGATTACTTAAAGCCAGGTTAAATTGTTCGTGGTCCCAGCTGCCCTGTGGAACTCCATTGATTCGTCCCCAGTAAGCTGCTCAGCTCGATGGACAGATTTGATGGCCAGAGGGCTCATCTCAATCCCTCGCCTTCATCAATCAGCGTCTCCATTTCAGGCCTCACACTCTCAATCTCCCTGTCCTATTATTTTATTTCTAATGCCTCACTCTCTTGTTTCTCTCCTCCATCATCTCGTCTTTTTCTTTTTTTCATTCTGTAACTATAATTTTTCTCTTTATTTCCTGCAGCATCTTCGCCCCAACTTATCCATTCTCAGCTCTTTTCTCTTGTCTCTTGGTCTATCGCTGTCTTACTTTTATCTTCCCCTCTCCCACTACATCCCATCGCTCTCTTTATCACTTCTTCTCCCTCCCCCTACACTCTCTTTTTTAGTCCCAAAGGCCTACGGCTCCCAGACGGATTATAACACATCTAAGGAACTCAGCTCCCTCAGTCCTGTTGGTCCAATTAGTTGTCGAATTGAGCATCAGTCAATCTACTGGAGTCTCCATGGGCAAAACCATCCTCTCAATCCCATGAGCTGGAAAATGTATTTGCGTGGATAAATCATTTGTGGTTAAATGTATGTTGATGTTACCATTTTGGGTTTGCAGTGGTATCACAGTAATGTGTACTACCAAATATTGCCTGTTGTTGTAGATGCACCCCATAATTTAAGAGAATCTTGGAAGGATGCACATGGATTTGTGTGAACATTACCAGCTCTATCTGTTCTAGTCCCTTCATTGTAAAACAGTCCGCCAATTTGATCAGAGCCCAATTATAGCAATTGCTCAGATATTCACGGGAGAAACGAGGAAACTTGAAAAGATGAATAAAACCGCAGAGACTTGAAGAAGTGTGGAGATCAAAAAGAGAAGATGGAAAGAACAAAAGACCTGTTATACATGAAAGATGGGGAGAAAATGACAAAACATGGTTGAATAAGAAAAAGTGGGAAGGTAAGGAGTGAAACATTTTTGGTTTAAAAACGGAGATTTAGAAATGACACAATTTATAGATCAAACATGAAGCGAACAAGCACACATGTTTCTCTCACATTATGATTGTTGGTCATAACTTTGACATGCAAATTTGCATTGTAGACAAATAGCTAATTGTTTTAACAGTGCTGAATTAATGGATTAATGAATGAATGGAGAGTCTAAAACAGAGTAAGCTATTATAGTCTATTAGCTGTGTTGCATTTTCATATAACCTTCCTGTTTTAACTGCTCCACAAAAGTGTCATGGTGGGAAGTGCAAGCAGCAGGGGAAAAACCCAAACGAAGACATAATAGGCAGACTGTCGCAGTTCAATGATTTATTGTAAAAATAGATGGCTTAGAGCTAGGTACAAGCAGGTATTGGTGGGTATGCAGGCAGGATAGTAGAAGCTTGAAAACAAAACACCAGGTAGGAAAGCAACATAACAGCAGAGCACAGAGCAACTAAGATGAACCGACAAAGGAACAAAGCATCTGGGCTGGTATATGTGGAGAGGCTGATGAGAGAATGAGATGCAGGTGAAGAAGTGGGCAGAGAAATCCAGGTAACTGCAGAGGAGATGAGGGAACTGATGGCATGAAAGTAGTTAGCTCACTTGTTCAAGTAGTCACTATGTCACCAAAATTCTAGCACAATGTTGAGATTTACCATATGTGCATATAAAGGTTTTGGCAAACACAAGAGGATGGCTTGTCTCTGCATACTTCAAATGGCTAAAATCAAATGACAAAGTACATGTTATGCCCTTTTCATCAACTTCAACTATTAAAAGGGAGAATTCACTTGTGACTAATTGCACAGTAACTGCGATGCAGTTCACTAAAACAGCTACATGGATTACCAGGGGACTGTTTTGAATGATCACTTTTAATCAGACCCAGTTAATGCTGATCAATGCAGAATTAGCTTTTTCCACATGTTTACAATAGAGATGGCCAGTAAAATGTTGAATCTGAATCATGATCATAGTAATAATGCACAGAAAAGTCTCCAAATAAGACCCATACCTTTCACCTTTTTTGTGGCTGTATATAAACATACCATGTTTTTAGGTTAACATTCCAAATAATATCCCATTTAAAGTAGAAACCTTTTTGGTCCATTTTGAATTTCTACAATGAAACTCTTCAGATATTCTATGTCAAGAGTAGAAAAATAGAGAAATAATATCCCTGCTACCTACCACAGTCTTTGTGGTATCCAGATGTGCTCCTATTTCACCTGAGTGGATGGACTCACTCTTGTGTGTGAAGTCAGCACAAGCTTATTGTGTGGAGAGTGCAAAAGGCAAGCAGAAGCAAACATCCATGTAACTGCCCTCCCCTCTTTTCTGTCTGAGCAGTTTAATGAATGGTGGAAGTCTCAAACTACTGTTAAAATGCATAACGAGTTTGTGGGTCACTGGCTGGCCTCAGATAAAGAGAGTGGTCGAGGTCCAGTGCAAAAAGAACTTCAACCAGATGTGACTACTTAAGGGCAACTGGTGTCCTGAACCATTAGCAGCCATGGGAAGGATGGGGGTAATGAGGTATTATTTGGATGAATTAAGCACTTTATTGAGTAAGCCTTAGTAAGCAAAGACAGGGATATAGAGGCACTGAAATGTCCTTTGGATAACCAGATGGGGTTGTAGACTTTGGAATAATAACATATTGGCTAATTGTAACTTCAAATTCTAAAAAAAAAAGTTTCTTACTGTATCTAGCCATGCAAATAGTTCTGTCTTCATTTTTCCGGGTTTTAAAACAGTGTATTACAGAGTATTACATAGACAGACAGATTAGGGCAGTGTCAGCAGTAATGTGGGCGTTGTAATACACATGGTGAAGAGAGAGGAAGGCGCAGCTTTCGATGTATGTTCCAACCCTCAACTATAGTCATGAGCATTGGGTAGTGACTGAAAGAAAGTTTCCTTGGTAGGGTGGCTGGACATCCGGAGTGAACTCGGAGCAGAGCTGCTGGAGGTGGTTTGGACGTCTGATCAGGATGATTCCTGGGTGCCTCTCCTTGGAGGTTGTCCAGGCATATCCAAGACCCAGAACATGCTGAAGGGGATGATTTATCTCATTCAGCCTGGGATTGCCTTGTAGTCCTCCAGGAGAAGCTGGAAAGCATTGATGGGTAGAGGGACGCCTGGACAACCCTGCTTAGCCTGCTGCCACCGCAACCCGGTCCTGGATAAGTGGAAGAAAATGGATGGATGGATCGATGTGCCTTTAAGGGATAAACGTTGGAATAAGATTTGGGTCATATTTATGGTCATATTTAGGATTGCTTTTGCTAGCGCAAAATTGGTCTAGTGGTTCCAATTTTGGAATTGAAGTTTTGTCAAGCACTCTTTCCTTCAGCAGCTGCTTTTCCAATAATGTTTGGGTTTTTTCTGCTGACAGCTTTACAAGCTGCTGAATACACATTTGCAGCTCATTCATAATCAATATAGTAACTTTGTGGTTGTACTTAATTCATTTCAGTTACTGTACTACAACTCACCACCTTATCTGTTGTGGAGAAATTCGGTCTACTTTAGGTTCTTTTAAAATGGAATCAACGTATCTGTGA
Source organism: Nannoperca obscura (assembly GCA_036024295.1). Classification (NCBI taxonomy): domain Eukaryota; kingdom Metazoa; phylum Chordata; class Actinopteri; order Centrarchiformes; family Percichthyidae; genus Nannoperca; species Nannoperca obscura. Next base: position 46,731 of record JAVQJL010049441.1, read on the forward strand.
CTACAGGTTTATTTTATTATGTACACAAGAGAGAGGACTCTTGCATCAAAATGAGCAGCTTCTGATGAATTTCTGTCCCTCAGGAATTTACCATCCATGAAGAAATTCCTGGGGGTTATGGTTGGAATGATCTTTTCTGATGTTATCTGAACGCCCACGTGACTTGCTGTGACCCTTAGGGGGCTCCATACCCATCCTTTGTATAAACATCTCACACACCAAAATGACCTTCACATAATTGGGACACAATCTCACCCTTAATAACTGCTTCGAACTGGTTTCTGCATACTCGCACATGTTTTGCTATCTATCTAGCTAAAGATGAAAAAATTATAACAGTATCAGCTTCTCCGAACAAACACTTACAATTCATTCTAACGTGGGCGTGAACGTCCGTATTTCTGACAATCCATCCAAATGTTGTTGTGATATTTCACTAAACGACAAAAATGTCAATCTGATGGTGGCGTTAGATGAGAAGTCTGATGATGCCCCTCCAGGCACCATAAATGTCCATATAAATGTCATGGCAATTGATTTTATAGTTAATGAGATATTTATATTATAAATATATAATGAAGGAGACAAGGCAGACGCACACACACACACACATGCACAAACACAAACATACACATCTGTGTATCTGTTGAAATGTAATTGGAGAAATGGTTCCTGAGTTAATTATTCTGTTCCTACATACAATCTATAAAATGACACTTGGCTGTGGATTAATTTCCCTTTCATACTTCCCTAAACCTAAACCATTTGTCAGTGAGCATACACACACACACACACACACGCAAAAACATGCACACATGAATACACACGTGTGTGTCTATAATTAATATATATTAATCTTAATGTTGTGTTAATAATCATATTAATGTTATGGTGTACCTTCCAAATATTTGCAAATTGGTTATTGATCTTAAAACTTTCTTGCCAATAAAGACTTTGAATTGAGAAACAGAGACAGGGACAGAGACAGAGATGGCGTCAAAGTGTCAGCACAAAGTCATTCCCCAAATTTAATCGGCGTGGAATTTACTTTTTGCCCCAAGAATATAAATTGAGTTTCATTATTTATTTTTTGGATAGAGACAAATATGAGTTCCTCCCTTTTATTACAGACTGTGATGGATTGTTTATGTGTGTGGTCTGTTTCTGGAGAATGCAAAGCGCCCTGAAGGGATGAGCAGGGGGTGTCACACACTTGGATGGAGCACTTGTATTTTACTTGCTTTAAAAATGAATGAGTGCATTCTTTCTGCAGAGCCTCGGAGTCTGTCTGTCTTTATCCCCCACCCGGTCTCTTTCTTTCTTTAACGTTTTCCCCTTCTGCCTCAATAGCTGATTGATAGTGCTCCATTGACACACAGTTGATGGGAATGTCTTGGGGACAAACGGTGGTTGTCAGGCTAGAGTTCATGGTCAACTCGGCTATGAGCTTGATTCTCAATGGGGTCTCTTGTAGCTCTTGTATGAAGTCATCCAGGGGTCCTGACCACCCTGTTGACTTTTCCCCAATAAAAACCATTAGGCTCATTGTCAGCTAGCTTACAAACAAGAAACCCACAGTGGCTGATTATGTGGCTGTGGTATTACAAGGTAGCTACAATAGAGCATTACTTCCTCTACAACTGTTTTATTAGGTCACTAAGTTCATCACAAACTTCCTTGCAATTTGTTATGTAAATCAGCAGAGGATACAGAGACTTTTTCTTCCTTTGCTCATGAAAGAAATTAGCTCCCAGACTTAGTTCGTTTTAGCTTGTTTTCTGATACTTGTTGACTCTGTATGGTCCTGTGATTTATTTGTATTGAATTACTACTGACTGGCATGGCATTGCATTTCCACAAAACGAGGATTCTTTCTTACCGCTATGGTTACATTTTCAGCCAGTGCCAATTTTGGCCTTTAGTCCAATGAGCTGTAGGTAGAAGATGCCAAGTTGTAGCCTTAACGCACTGCTCTGCACACTAGAGGCAATAGAGGAATCTGGCTTCTGTGCTGTTCAGCAGTTTTGTCAATGTGGCTAGGTATGCTGCTGCCAAATAAACGCTCTCTCTGCCTCCTGCCAGTAGTGATTTATGGCTGGATACGTCCTTGCCCTGTCCACTTCATCCCCAAAGAAAAATCATTTTCCAATTGTGCAGAACTTAGGGCCTTGAAGATCAACTCAACATAGGGATAGAGAGGCAGAATATTTTATTGAAATTGGCACTTGGATGAATGATGCATACCTCAATCTCATGGGGTGATGGACTGTTAGACTTTAGAGGCACACTTTCTTTGCCCTTCTCCTTCTCATGTACAAGAGAGAGAATGCAATTTCATGTGAAACACACTGAGAAAGCTATAATTGTAGATTTATATTGTAGACGAGGCTTAGCAGGCCAAATGCATTTTGTGTCAGAGGAAGGATGCAAGCTGTTAGAGGGTGCAGAGTATTACTACATTTATTATAAAGTCTTTATGCTGAGCTGCTTTTCTAACCCAGCACTGGGGCATGCTCTTTATGTATTGACACCTTATAATGCAATGACTGGCAGACCTAAAAAACCAAGTGATGTGCATACAAATAATTATACCACATACAAATAATGTATGTTGTCAAGTTGTTCTGCTGCATATCTCCAACATGTCAGAAGTTAAGTCAGGTGGTGTATTGCCCTCGAAACTGGGCTGCCCTCAAAAGGGAATGTTTATTCTGAAAATTGTAATAACAATTAGAGCTGAAACAATTAGTTGATTAATAATCAGTTGATCAGTTAGTTGACTGATATGAAATGAATCATTTAAGTTACTTTCTTAAGCAAGAACTCAAAACATTCTCTGATTATTTCACCAATGTGGGGATTTGCTGCTTTACTCTGCTTTATATGAAAGTATTTTGAATCTCTCTGGGATTTGGAATGTTTGTTGCACTCGACAAGCAATACACACTGACCGTTTATAGACCAAATGATTACTTAATAAATCAAGAAAATAAAGATAAATCAATAAATCAATAATACTTATCACAATTTGCTTTAAAGCTGCACTAGTAAGTATTTTAATATGAAGAGTAGATGAAATGGCTGTTTGTAATGTGAGAGTTGTTGCTCGTAGTGACAAACCCACAGTGAACTCACACAGCTCTACAGAGACTTTTATCTTCTCTGGTGCATTGTTTAGATATTTTGGCCTGCAGCTTTGCTCCCATTTGTGGTGGAAATTTGGTATTTACTTGTGAAGAAGTGAACAAATAAAATGATCATCAAACAAACAGTTGTCTTTTGTATATTTAATTAAGCAAATTAATAAAAGGTAAATAAAAAAAGAGTAAATAGAATAAAAAGTAAATGAAAAGAGAGAGAGAGCGCACACAGTCAATCTATTTTAGCTGAAAAACCAGAGCTCTATCTCTATCTCTCTATCTATTTTTATAATCTCACGTAACATACAGAGAGCAAGGGAAGGATATCAGAACGAACCCTGGTCTACATCACCTCTGTCTCGAGCTAACAAGAGTAATATCCAAGTATCAGTACACAGGGCAGACTGTTCTCCTATTACCCCTCGTAGCAAACAAGTTCTCCTTCAGAAACAAAAAACAAAACAGGATACCAATGTACTTTATGTCAGAAGAGACCCAAGAGAGAAAATATCACAGTACACAGAGTGCTGGTTAAAGAAAACAGGCTATCAGTAGTTAGTAGCTGTTTTCAGCAAGAAAGCTTTGATAAGCCCACTGTACTTACACCAGCACCTAACAGCTGATAAAGTTAGCAACTAGCAGGTGAACATAGTCAAACATTTAGATTTTTTGGAGTTAGACGGAGTTCGTAGGGACTAAAACAGAATTAAAAGGAGAGTGAATATTGGACTTTTAACTTATGAATTAATGTTGCTCCAAATCTGTTGGATGGGTAAATCCGCATTTTCTTTTCAATCAAAACAACTTCACGAGTTGATCATGAATCAGATGTTGTGTTTTCAGCTGATTCACTGAATTAGTTTAAAAAACCTGGAGGCTTAAAGCTAAAAGAAAAGAAACCAAGATTGGCTTGGGGAGTCACAAGTGTTAAGTCCCTTGACTTAACCCTTGTGTGGTGTTCATGTTTTTGTTACTCAGCCAATGTTCCCGGGTCTGGTGGACCCACCGCATTATTGGGTTTTTAAATCAACACAGACATAATTTATGTAAAAATACAGATGTTTACTTTATCCCAATTACAAGCAATATAGACAGCATATATCATGAATATTTGCCATTTACCTCTGTTAATCACATTTATGAATAAGGATGCCATTTGTTTCTTGTGATAAAAGAAACATTCCCTTGGCCAGGAATCTTGAAGTCATCATTGACAACAAGCTCACCCTCTCCGACCACATTGTCTCCCGATCATGTCAGATTCTTAAGTCAAGGGACCAGTGCTGCTACTTTCTCTCTGGATTGTACGAATTTCAAACTTTGCACCAGCATCTCATTAGGAGAAGGACAGCTGTGCAGAGGCGGACAGCCTGTTTCCAGAGACACTGGTTGAGTCACAGTAGGCCAACGACCAATCGGGGAACACTTGCTACATGCTGCATGACTCAGAGAGCCTAACACGGCAGCTCCTTTTGCAAATTCAGATATGGATGCCGTCTAATTCCTCATCAGCAAAGAAAATGTTTCTGACAGTTTGAGGCAGCGAGATAGCAGGTTGTAGGCTGTCACGGCATCTGTTCAAACTGTTACCAAGGTTCTTATCAGCCCTGGTCATTGGGCTGCTGCAGAGGGAAATGTCCTCTGTTACAGCCTTCTGGACTCCATAAACATCTTTGGAAGCCAAGCTCCACCAGGGTTTGTAGCTTGTGAGTTTTGGTTGCTTTGAGCCCAGTGCCCTGAGACTCCACTGATTGGTTTTCATGGGAGTCTGTGTTGTGGATCGCTCAAAGCTGTGGTGCCCCACTTTGACTCTTAGTTTTGTGCAGAAAAAAAAACAGTTTTAAGACATGGTTAAAGACCAGCCCCACCTCAGTGGAAGGTCCTATAAAAATTGCATAGGGTTTCTTTTGATCCATAACTTAAACTGGAGGCTACAGGTTGTGTAGCCTGACACAAGAGGGCAATATGAAAGGCAATTTTTTATGCTATAGGGTAGGTTTTATATGGAAAAATGTTCTGAGAGGATGAAAACATATTTGAGAAAATATTTGGGCCTGCAGCCAGGTATCTTATTAGGTCAGCTGAGCAAAGACAGCACCACTTTCATCCTATCTGATGAAGAAATCAATCAGATATTTATCTCCTGAACTTGTTAGCTTTCATTTTCTCAGAGGCCACTCAGACTATAAACTCCTCATGCACCAAAAATTCATGGAAACCTGCAGCCTAAAAATAAGAGCCATAATCATGTACTATCACCACAGAGAATATGGTGATACAGCCTGTCTGGCTTTCCACATTAAGATGTATCAGGAGTGTCCATATTGCAGCTTGACTCCTTGGGAGCAGCCACCTTCAACACAGTCTGCTGTTGGCAGCTGCCTCTGGGCTGAACCCTTTGGCCAATCAACTCCCCTCTGCCTAAAGAAAGGCCTGGGTTTTTTTCTCGCTCCACTACCTAAATCTGCCAGCCACCCCGTCAATCACACCACTAGGCCCCACTGTGCTGCCTGACCCACTGGCACTCTTGCCATGGCAACGCAAATCCCAGCAGACCTAGCTGTCAAGAACAGGAGTTCTCCGAAATATGAAAGACAAGAGTCTCTGATCCAGTGTACGCGCTTGGTGTTTGAGCCCCAGATCAAGATGTCTTGGTCATATGAATGATGCATCCATACATTTTATTCATTAGATTTTTTGTGAAATATTGTAAAAAGGTTGTATTTGTCCCCTAGCCCAAAAATAAACTCATACTATGAAATAAAGATTTAATTATCAAATTGCCCCAAGAAAAATGTGTTTAAGCTAACTTTTGCTCGCACAAAAGAGGCTAGGAGGAACACAGAGGAAAACACTATGCAAGCTCTCTTTAGAATCAAAGTGGCAAACAAACCGTTATTTGTTCAGGGTAGTTTCTCCAAGCACCCTCGAAAAATACTCAGCATAAAAATCTGCAACAGTGCAGATGGAGTTCCCACCTTTACCTGAAATATAAATGCAGAGGAGAAATTAGTTCTCGTCTTGGCCAGACATTGGCCCCATTTATGCAGCTCTATTTACTGATGCACAATATTCAATCACAAGTAATAGTTAGCATAGAAGCCCACAAGATGAATGGTAATTGTGATTCATGATTTTAATTTGAAAATGAGTAAAACTTATTCTAGCTTAGTCAGTTACCTTCCAAAAAAGATTAGCATTAATAGTTACACACTGCTATGTTAAATGCACTGCTGTACAATATTTGTCAGGCACTAGTTAGCATTTTAAACTAGCTTGCTGTGGAATTTAACTAAGGTTGTTTATTTTGGGTCTACTATGTAAAACTGTATTCATTATTATATTTGGTAACTTGGGGTTTACAGAACAGGTTATGAACACAATATTGATAAAATGATCACCTTATGAAATTGATACAGTGAAAGTGTAAGCTCCTTATTTACACATCCAGCATACACAGAGCAACATTAGATCTTCCACTTTCTTCACCAACTAGCCACTACCGTTTTATATCTGCTGTTCAAATAGTGCTCAGTAGGTTTATCAACAACTTGTTGTTGTGCTGCTTCTGAAAAATAGGTTGATGAGAGTGCAGTAGCAGTAAAATAATACGCCAAAAGATGTTAAAACATCTAAAAGTATCTAATTGAATGTGTCATTAGCATCAGAGGCCTCTCGCATGTTTATTGTTCCAACATAAACCAATGTCATTCAACTTTTGTTCTTCTTGTCATGCCCCCCCCACCACACAGTTTGAGCCCACTGTACTAACCAGTCCTTTTCTTCAGTAGTAGCTGATGTCTAAATCTATTTTTCTCCTCCACCTTGTCTTGCAGGTCATCCTGATCCTGACCAAGTACTACCATGCTGACTCCACCAAGGTGCTGGAAAGCTCACTGTGGAGGTAGGCCAAACGTTTACACCGTGTTTGCTATTGCTGGATGTCTTTATGTCATGTCTGGCTTCAGACTCATGCAGACCTTTCCACAGCAAGCAGCTTCCCTTTAACAGCGAGGTCAGTGCAGGTCTCGGTTATTTCTCTGCTATGCTTCTTCAAGGAGACGAGCGATACAGAGTGCTAGGGCGGACAAAACATCAGCAGGCAGCTACGAGTAAAGTGGGGGACCGGAGAGTGCCACTGCTAGGCCAGAGTGGGCATCTGTTTGGGCAGATAGTATATCAGCATGGCACAGGGCAGGACGACTGGCACTGCCACTGCCAGGGAAAAGGGTCAAGTCTGGCTGGCAGGGCTTTTTCTACTTAGCAAAGCTGCCTCTCGCCAAAAACACTTCCCAAGTAATGCATTCATTCTACTCCACTTCACAACAAGTGTATCTTGCGCTCATACATATATTCTCATGGAATATTAATTTCCTCTTTATTCTACATCTATTCCCTATTAGTGCCAGGGGTGCTGCTATGTAGCTGAGCTTGACCTTTTTTTAGATAAGGGTGTGGAGGAAACTTAATTGTATTCAAATTCCCTAATAAAAACTTTGAAAATAGACACGACAGGGCTCATAACACTGGCTAAAATTAGTCTTCTAGAAGGCATTCACACAGAGCAAAATGTGTCTGATGGTGGTACTTAATTCATGCCATTCACCTCACTGAGGGCTCCATGACTTCAAAGCTTCAGCCTCTCATTAGCTCTGACTGCCTGTCTCCCTGGAGGACAGATATGAATAATGTAGATATTTTTTCTCTTTCCCCGTTGATGTTTTAATTGTTGTAGTGTATGAATAATGCTGCAGATTCACCGCTGGACAGCCCACTTGAGAAAGAAAAAACACAGCAAGTGGTTGAATTTAATCAGAATTGAACCTAAATTGGCAGAGACTGGAAAAGCTGGCCGGCTGCCTGTTAGCATCATTGTCCAAAAAGTAGGAGTTACCATGAAATTAGCATGTTTCCAAGAGGACCAATAAGGCTTTCCGACCACGTCTTGGTAGGTATTATTTGTGGGGTGTACCTCAGTTCCTTGTAGCTGTCAGCTTGCCGTTGTGTGTGGACAGCCACAATCCACTGGCGTATAGGCTTTGAAGTCCCAGGGTTGTAGGATCAAACAAGGAAGATGGGGGAAGATGAATGGGTTTGCTGTCTTGCCCTGTCAGATGGCGTAGATCAAGATGCCAGGTTTCACACAGGGGAAAAGTTAACAGCACAGAGAGGAGAAAAGTTTTTCAGGGCAGCTGAGTTAATGAACTGAGGCCCTTTTAGACCAGCGGTGGTCTATAGAGGCTTGTCTTGTGTCAACAGGCAAAGCACACAATCTGTGTCTTCACAGCTAAGCAACTATAACCGTTTGTGGCCTAGGTGGATTCAACCCAAACAGTGTCATTGACTTTTGCCCTGAGAAAAGCCCAGAGAAATCATTCAGACTGAGGTGTCTTAGCTGGTAAAACGTGCTTCACGGTGCTACACCACCTTAAAGAATCACTTTGGATGGAGTTTTAGTATCTCAAGATGGCCTAAGCAGCCCTATTACCACCTATTCAGCAATAAGTCATTATGTTTGTCCAGCACAGAAAATAGATCAAGGATGACATTCACTTGCCAAATACAACCAATATCTTGAAGACTGATCAAACTCCATTTTCTGATGTGGGTCATAAGATGTGGTTAAAAGCTTTTTGTCAAAAGATATACATTTATATTTTCCTGACACGAGATGAAACAGTGATGGTGTACAAATCGTCAAGCTTATTTAGCTGTTCGTGCCAAGTTGGTTTCTTTTAACCATGAAAGTGATTCAACCATAACCAAGAATCTTTGGTTGCCTAAAGCTATCCAAATAACATCTATACAACTGGTAGAAGCAGAAGTCCAGTGAGATGTTTTTGGAAAAGCTATATTTCCCATTTTGTGGAGTAGGTACAAAGGCTTGTTGAAAAACCTGAATTGGTCAAGAAGGCTATTCAGTACAAACTATTACTATTTTACATTTAAGCCTTGACTTTGGAATGTCCAGAAGGGCCCCACCCGAGGATCTAAGGCTGTGGACTTCTCTCTTGGGCTGTAACATGGTTGATAAAAGGGCTCCAAACATCCGTCCTCACTTGTCTCATGAGAATGGCTCTCTTTGTGAGGGGGTGGGGGGATAACTCACAGACCACCTGAGGCTTTACCAGGCAGTTTATGTTCTTCTTTGAAGTACGCAAGTGAAAATATGACTCAAATATATCCATGTGAGGTCATAGAACTGCCTGTTGGAAACTTGTGTTTTTCTTTCCTTGCTTCTGTCTTTCTTTCCTTCTTTGTTTTTTCTTCTTCTAGGTAATAGGAGCTTCAGTGTGTTCAGGCTAATATTCAATAATTGATGATGTAGTGGCAGTGATGTTGTTGGTTTTTTCTTTGGCTGAGGTGAATTACAGCAGTCAGAGATCTGTAGCCCTGAAGTGAGAAAGTACACTGGACAACTAAAAGTCTGATGTCCCGCTGTTTAACTATTCAATTCAATTCAGTTATATTTATATAGTGCCAAATCATAACAAAGTTATCTAAGGGCATATATAGCAGGTCAAGACCAACTCCCAACAGTTCCCACAATGAACAGCACTAGGCGACGAGGTAGAATCCTCGAGCAGAACCAGGCTGTAGGTAATCTGCCTCCACTGGTTGGGTTTAAAGGGGAGGATCTGTGTGTTGTAGTCTGTTTAATGTGTGTTCTACTACCAACCTCTACTTCCATCCAATTGCCTTTGTGATCTCTCTCCAAGAACTATCTAGCTTTCACGTGTCTTCGTAGTGTTGACGCCACTGACCCATACTTTTGGACAGTGTCTTGTTGAATGCATTTTATGTTGCACATGAAAAGTAACTATTAGTTGTGTGAAGACTGAAAAAAGACAGCATGTGAGAGAAGTTCAAACACTACCTACGTCCACACCTTTGCACACTTGGCCAATCACAACGTACAGTAAAGTAGGCATGATTGTCAGGTTATCGGTTTCTGCATTCAGTAACAGGGTTTTTTAAGCTGTTAGACAATCCAACAAGCACTTTGTTTGAATCATACAAAGACCATTACTGCATTAAGTGTGAGACATTAACCTGTCGCAATTAGAACATCTCTGCAAGCACTGATAACCTACTGAATCTGCTCCAAAGCACAAAACAGGAGGAGGGCAGAGTTAGATTTCCTGGCAATGGCAGTAGAGAAAGAAGGCTAAATATGAGTTCCCATTGTGTGTCGTGTTTGAAGAAAATATTTGTCAAATTTGATATTAAACACAGATCAACTCCAGATCAACTCCAGATACTGCATCAGAGTAAACAGAGGGAAAGGTGCTTGTAGATTAGGACAAAATGTAAGGATTTGCCACTGCATTACTAAACACTGTGATGACTGCAGGCTGACAGAACTCTTGAAGCCTCTGTTGCTCTGTTGAGCCAAGAAATACTCGGTAAACCTTTTTGATCCTCAAACTGAAAGGAGCAGATATGCACTTCACTTTCTTTAGCTTTGAATCCTCAGTGCAAGTGTTTGTCGGTTTAAGACGATACACAGAGCTTCAAATAGGTAATTTCTGTCCGTTTGTAAATGATGGGTGGAACTGATTGTAATGTCATCTTTTGATCAGATTACCACATAATATCCTGACTTCTAGTGGAGTTTTAATGTCTCCAAAAGGACTAAATCCAGTTTTAAAGGTAATATATCAGAGCATCCCTTTCTTTAAGTTGGATAAGATACATACTAGAATTGCATTTATCTGGGATCTAATCCAGATTTTTGGGATATTGCTTCATCTCCCCAAAATATTAGCTACAAGCCTTTCATATTGACCTTCAGAAACCCATATTGATATTTGTATCCTCACTTTTGCCTTTGAAAACTTGTTTAAGCCCAAATACTCATATGTGTTCCGAGTACTCCCACAGTAACCATACACTCACATAAACAGGGTGTTGGTGTGAGAGTGGGCATTTATAATTCATGCCGTCTTCACACATCTTTTGAAGAGGCGAGGGGGGCTGGTAGCCATCACACCGGGGGGCTTCACTGCTCCATTATGGATGAAGACATGGTCTGACAGGCCAGCACTTCTACGTACAGTAGAACAACCACACCACACTTCACAAACAACCATTGACAATATGTCCAGCATGCATACTAATGGTTATGCTAAATTGCCTTATCAACCATAACCACAGAGCCAAGTTCATTGATATTCAAAATGTAAATGCTTCACTCCAAATACAAAATATAAGGGAAATTAGGTACGACACACATGAATGGCATAAAAAACTTAACTGATACAGCTCTTTGAGACTCAAATTGGACCTATTGGCTCAAATTGGGAAAACATAAAGAGTAATTTAAGGCTCCATCTATACTAATACATTTTTGTTTTAGCATCCACACTACTCAGGCGTCTTGTAACCCCTAAAACGGAGACCTTTTAAAACGCAACTGTTAAAGTTTGAAAACTTCAGATTGCATATTAGTGAGGACGGGTGGAAACGGCACCCATGTTCGCTTCATAATTGGGAATTTCCTTTTGAAATTATCGTGTATGGGAAAAAGTATCTTTTGTACACAGTGTCACATGTCCTGCAACACTAACAGTGCTCACTACACCAAAACTCACAGCCCACCATTGTTACTGGGGACTTGGTTTATAGCATAACCAAGGAAACAATGTACTGAGAGGATTCATCACCTTTTTTAATAAAGAAGACAATGTCATCTTACACAGTAATAATGAACAACACACAGACATTTTGGGGGGCAGGAGCTCAAGTGAAAAAAAAGCACATCCCTCTCATAATTATTTATAAAAATTAAAGTTGCATACAGTAGCTCATCTTTTAATTTTACTTTAATTTGAATACCTATACACATGCAGATGTTTAATACTCAACAGAATTCTAGAACATGATCAATTCACACTGAGATGATGATCTTTAGTATTCACTGTTTCTACATTTATCACAAGAACAGGCAACAACGAAGAAAACAATGCCACATTGTGCATGCTTTAGTGGTCTATTAAATAAATAACCATTCAAAACCAACAAATCTTTGCACAAAATTGAAAAAGGCTGTTCTCTGAATAAACCCAATAATAAACCAATCAATCTATCCTTCGAACTACAAAGTAGTGCTACGTTCAGCTAATAATGTTCTGCTTTCCTCATTTTGTTTCCTCTCCTCTCCTCTCCTTTCCTTTTCTGTCCTCTCCTCTCCTCTTCTCTCCTTATACTTGAGCACCACCTGGGAACTATCTGTGCGCGTGACTGATACTGAACATGAAATGCACACAAGGACAAGCTTTTGTCTTCAGCATGCCATTCAGTGCGCGACGGAATTTTAACCCTGCGCAGGAAAAATAATAATGTAAACTATGTAGAAAGGTAACTATAAAATGCAAATACATTCAATATATAATATATAAAAATCTTTGTTTCAAATTGTTTTATAGTTTTGAAGGCATGTTTTGAGGCTTATTGGCTGCAGGGTAGCACCACATCTACAGCTTACTTCCCACTTTGATGACTCCTTAATCAGTTTGTTTCAGACATGGGTATGCATACACACACTAACACACACACACACACACACACACACACACACACACACACACAGTTATACCACCATTACAAATGTGCTGATGATTAGCCCTCCCTGGAGTACAGATCACATTTCCCCAAACTTAACCAGGAGAGAGAGCCACAAAGTACAAACATACGCTTTTGGGCTTAATCAAGACAGCATGTCTCCTTTTCCTCTTCACCTCATCCTCTCTTCTCCTCACTTCCACTTTCCCATTTCCCTCTCAGGTTGATTCTGTTCATCGTCCTCCTTTCTCTCTCTTCGTTCTCTCAGTGTTTCTCTGTTGGTCCAGATGGTCTGGGGTGCTGTAAATACTTAATCGAGGCGAGAGCATCGTCTTCCATTCATCCCTATGCCCACCACATCCAGCACCTCATCACTTCCCTCCACCATGCATATTTCACAGCCTGAAGGGAAAGTGAGAGAGAGAGATCACCCAAGAGAGCTCTGCTTGCTACCCAAGATGGCAGGCAGTGAGTCTACTCTCAAAACAGAAATGGTTTGATATAGAAACAGAAACGGGTTCTCCGGTGCATACCGTTGTGCTGGGTAGAACCAACCCTTTCACAAAGGATCTATATAAAAACTATTTGAGACATCACAGTCACATATAGAAACCTCAAGTGAAGATAGCTTAATGAACTTTTCTGGGCAGATCTGTTGAGGGTGGAATGATAAACACAAGTAGAATGAAGAAATCAATGAGCTGTTTCAGTGATGGATGATTCATTGAGTTTATGTAGAGCATCACCATCTCTTTTTATCCCTTCACTTTCATTTCTGTTTCTTACAATCACTAATACCTTACTAACTTGTAGTTAGTGGTTGTTGTCAATCACTTTAAATATTATTGACTGGTCTAATATATTTGACACTATAATTTATATGAAAATTAGATAGCAGTTAAATTGCTGTTCATGGTCAGTGACCCCCAGGCTATGGTGGCACCAATGATGATGAAGGAATTAACTTCTACTAAAGAGTCCAAAACCTAGATACTTTTGAGAGAATATAATAGATCCACAAAGTCAGGATGATTAAGATGACCATAATTATTAAGAAAAGACATGTGTTTTATATGTTTTATTTCTCATTGCTATCTCACTGATGTTTGGTGAAATGCATACAGTCATCCTCATACCTTAAATATTATCATCATCATCATCATCATTTGTGGTGGGAACGTGATCCTCAATTCGACCCAACTACCGGTGTACTCTAAACGCCTGTCGCCAGGTGTGCTTTGCATTCTGTTCAGTCATCTGAAGGCAGCACGTCTTCTTTGCAAAGTGTGGAGCAGTTTAGGATTTTCAGGCCGTTTCCTCAAAGTTCATTGGGCATTCTGCAGGTATAGTTTGCTGCTATGTTACCCAGATAATGACCATGGTTATAAGCAAATGCCAACTGTGTTGTTGCTCTATGTTAAATTCAATAGTAATGTTTCTCTCACAAAAATATGCACTAGTCCAGAACACAGGATACTTCCTGTATTTACTTTCTTGCTCCTGCCCCACACCCATCTGACCAATAAGTGGAGGGAACATTGTCACATGGAAAACGCCCCAAGTTTACAAACTCATCGACTGATTCGGACCAAAGAAGATAAACTACAGGGCGGAAAACACATTTAGTCGGGATGTTGCCATACATGGACGATCGGTTTGACAAGATTTTTTACCTTACATTACAGTACATTCATTTAGCTGACACTTTTATCCAAAGTGATTTTAAACCCTCATGCCCACTGGATGCATCTCAGCCCAACATCCACTGGAAGTGTTTCAAAAGAGTCTTCAAGCTGTCTGTTCTTAAAAAGCCACATTTGGTGTGGTACATGTTCTTTGTGGCTGTACTTTACTTGTTTTAATGACTGCAGGACACCTTATTGTCTCTTTATTTATATTTTCACAAATAGTGTATATTAACCAAAGGAAAAGCATAGCATTTCTTTCTACTGCTTTGCAGACTTTAGAGGAGAGGTGGCAGAAAAATAAGAACTGGTTTTGTTACATATACAGACAAGGCCACCAAAGGAAATGCATCATTAAATATTTGTTCCATATCATTTCAAGTCACCAAAATCAAACTCTCCCACAATGTTGTGTGACCATCGGGTGCATGCTGGGTGTGGCTAAAATGCTAAATGCTAAAAAGCTCATAATGGATTTCTGCATTTCCTGAGGAATCATTACCATCTGTGAGGTGTATGAGACCTTTCTGTTGGTTTAGTTCATCTCTGGCACGTTGTGACTGCAGATTGGCCGAGTGGACCGGTTACAGTGGGACATATAGGCAGAGTGGACCAGTTATAGTACAACAACAAACTCCTTATTGTTATAACTCACTGGGGGCATGATGGGTACAACATGGGATGATGTTGTTCCACTATTGTGTACGTTGACATTAATTTATTTTGTTCTTTAACAGCAGAATTATAAATAGAATTATATGAAACAGGATTAGAGAAGATCGTTTTACAGTTTTGGGGTTCGGCAGCCGTTACGATAACAAGCAGGACATGGAAAGTTTGCGCATTGTCCAATAACACAATGACTGCCAATATGAATCTGTTAGGAGGTGGAGGAGGATGGAGAGGTGCAGGAGACTCAGTTGACTATGTGGTTGGACCTGAAATGAACTGGAAAATGAGACAACTGTGCAAGCATGTGGCCGTGTGTAGAACATAATGCCATTCAGTGTGTGTGTGTGTGTGTGTGTGTGTGTGTGTGTGTACACGCACTGCAGTATGGAAGGACTATGTAGTGTGCATATGTCTAGCCGTGTTTTTGACATGTTTCTTTGAACATGTATGTCAGATTGTTTTCACACCCCGGCTGGACGGCCGCCTGCCCATCTGGAAGACGTTTCCCATTTCCTCAAACAAAGAAGAACACAGGTCCACAAGTGCACACAGCTGGAAGACACAAACAGAGAGCTCCTTCTGGATTTGCCTCTGACTAAACTGTGAAAGTATAGCCACCGGAAACAATAGCTGCTAGAGGGTTTATAGCTGGAGAGACCCCCCCACGATCTACCTTGCGTGTGGTGTTTGATGTTGGCACGGCATGTTTAGTCATTAGGTTTTCTACTTTTTCTACGTTTTCCCCTCTCTGACTGTTCTGTCATCCTGCCCATTTAAATGATACAAGCAAAAAATGTTTCCCAAAATTACATAGGGAATCTGGAGATTGTGGTTAAAGAAAAGCACATGGTGAGCATGACGTTTCAGAGGAAAGCCAAACTTTCCTGGCTTCAACAGTGAAAAGGCCTATTTTGCAGTATCAACGGCTACGTGGGGAGAAGTTAGTTGGAACTACACACATGTTTCAACACGCACACACAAACAAGTCCTGAGCTGTCCCTTTGCGTGTACACAACAATGGGATTGATCGTCTAGCAGATTTGCTCTTTACACTGCTGCCAAAACAGCAAACTGCTTCAATAATGAAATGACAGCTGTGTGTGTGTGTGTACCTGAGATACTGGCTGGTTGTTTGTTTTAGTCTAATAAAAGCAGCCGATGTGTTTGGATAGGCTTCGATTGTATAACTTAGAAGCTTTTACAGCTCAAGCAATTCCTTCACGTGTCCACTACTCAACATGAGAGTGCGTTTACATTCACCTGTTTAATGCACATTATCCAAATCACACAATTCCGAAAAAAGTCAAGCTTGGATGGAAACAGACTTCTGCTTGAAAAACAGCAGCAGATTCAATTCAATTTCGATTAAATTTTATTTATATAGCGCCATATCATAACAAAGTTATCTCAGGGCACTCTAGTGCATGGAGCAGGTCGAGACCAACTTCCACACACACAAAACATGAAAACATCAGATCTGTGTGGAGCGATGAGGAGATTGAAATGTTCCTTTAACATAAATGCTGTTTCCATCATGTTTACTACACTTTTTGTTTGTTTGTGTATGTTTAAGATTTGACTGGCCCCCTTTAATCATGTGGTCAGCACCTGACTGGAAAACTAACACCATCAACTGTTCATCTAGATGCACCCAACTCCTAATAACCGCAGTAGTAGATGAAATGCACATTCATTCTCATTTTCTTTTGCAGATTTAATGGAATTTGTTTATATATTTGTGCTCAGTTTGGATGACATATTGAAGTTTATAACAACCTGTATCTTATTTTTATAACTTAGGCCATCATATCATATTGTACTCGCACAAGTAATTGCTGAAACAACAACACAGTTGTGTGCAGAATTACAGTTATTAGTCTATGGTAGGTCAAAGTTGAATTAGGACTGTAAACTATTGTGTTCCGTTTGGGTAATGTCTTTACTTTCTTTGACTTTGCCTTTTTTCTCCTTACAAATGTGTTTGACTTACCTGGACTTTGTTTACAACCTGTGTTTCTCTGTGACGTTCACAGCTCTCAGCAAGTTCATGTTAGAGTTTAATGTTATTTGTACCAATTGGAATGTTGGCTAAAAGTACTAAAGTAAAATCTAAGTTGTAATAAAGTAAAATGATCATGACACACAGGCTTGTATGTTACCTTTGACTTTTTATAAAGAACCAAATATTTTCTAACACAGTTGCCTCTTGATTAATTCAAGCCTTGGAACTTCTCCAACTGTTAGTCCCCTAACATTGTCTTCGCACAAAATGAACAGGACCTACACGTTGGGCACCCTGAACTCTTCCCACTTCACAACTCTATAAAGTTTTAGCTCAGAAGGAGGCACTTCTAAAGAGAGCAGTTAAGGACTGTGTATGCATCCTCTGTTCTCAAGACTTGATAGAGTTTGGAACTGAACAGGGGGTGTCACTTGTTTGCTAACCACACACACATACACACACACTCACACCACAGCATGCCAACTCTGTTTTCTGAATAGACTTGGCAATCTCCATCGCTCCATCATCAGTAACACTTTAGTGGTCACAGAGAGCTCTTCATAAAGTCTTATTGCTGCTTTATTTATGAGCTTGCCATCACCAGAACAATGAGCCTTTCAATGACATGGCATAGATAATTACCATAAAACAATGGCCATTATCGCGTTAATGATGTCATTAAGATATGCGCTCTGGGACCATCGTATGAGCTTATGAGGTGAAGTTGTGGGCCTGATTGAGTCGGGGAAGAGTTTTCTATTTGGCTTGGTTTATGACTTTAAGCTGCTCATGGAAGGTGGAGGGGTAATCACTTTAATTAATGGGGTGAAACAAGGTAAATGAGGCTGTGATGAGTGCTGAGTCAAGAAATGAAACAAAAAAGTATGTTTAGATTTAGACGTGAGAATGAGATACAACAAGGTAGTGGCAAGGTAGTGATGATAGCATTAAAAATTATTCTGATGATGTATGTTGCTGCTTGCCACACACTACAGAGTGCCTTTAAAGCAGCTATAATCAATACATATATACATACACTACCGTTCAAAAGTTTGGGGTCACATTGAAATGTCCTTATTTTTGAAGGAAAAGCACTGTACTTTTCAATGAAGATGACTTTAAACTAGTCTTAACTTTAA
>JAVQJL010049444.1:0-15135 GCA_036024295.1 Nannoperca obscura
TACGGTGGCCCTGAAGTGCAAAACACAAACGCAAATCGGAAAACACAACACATTAACGAAAACACAACACATTAACAGAAAACACAACACATTAACAGAAAACACAACACATTAACGAAAACACAACACATTAACAGAAAACACAACACATTAACAGAAAATAGAAAGAGTAGGTACTCCTACCGGAAGACGTGGGTGCCTATTAACAAAGATCAGAATGTGTACCTAGCTGGTCTCATGCAAACATAAGCGGCAATTAACTGAGTAACTTTCTGTTGTTATGTCCATAAGTGCAAATCAGACATTTTCCGCAAATCGGAAAACACAACACATTAACGAAAACACAACACATTAGCGAAAACACAACACATTAACGAAAACACAACACATTAACAGAAAATACAACACATTAACGAAAACACACCTCAATAACAGAAAACGGAAAGGGTAGGTACTCCTACTGGAAGACGTGTGCCTATTAACAAGGATGCCTATTATTTTCGTTAATGTGTTGTGTTTTCCGATTTGCGGAAAATGTCTGGTTTGCACTTATGGACATAACAACAGAAAGTTACTCAGAAGGTTATTAATGGAAGCTGCTTTCAGCTGTTATGTAATCCTTCACTGTGGCCTATAAATATCCAGCTGAGATTAGCAAGTTTAAAGTGCTGGCTAGTTTAGATGCCAGCTGCTACAGAGAAGACGACTTTATTCCCACTGCACTGTTGGTATCTGGGGAAGCCTTTTAAAATGGCCCTGACCTCAACCCAGCCTGACCTGTTAGTGCTTGCTGTGGGTGTAGGATGCAGTATATTTTCAATCAAAGTTACAGTTTACTTCTGGACATATTCAGATTGCAGCACAAACCAAAACTTTTTTTTTCAATGTAACACTAAAGCTCCAAGAACTAAGCTAGACGTTCCTGGTGAAGGTATCAAGATAATCTTCATTATTATATTATTAGTTCCTTTCTTATAGATTTGACAAAATAATGTTTAATCCACATTCTATTCCCCCCCAAAAGCTTTCAAGCTCATCTCACAGTCTGCTCTGTTGTCATCAGTATGGTAACAATATGTCAAAGATCAGAGTACAACTGTTGCTCTGTGACGTTCAGGGAAAGTACACTCGAGAAAATCTCAGGGACGGTTTAAGACTGAATTTTAAAGACAAATGTTTGCACGACTTTACTGTATCTTTAGTAAGGACAGGAAAGTGTTTGAAAGTTTGGTCCACTCTTGTGAAGGCTGAACAGCGCCCATTTCAATGTGCCTGGACTCCCTTCTGCGTCACAGCACCTGCAAGCAGTACGTAGGGTGAATTATCCCCCGCGCCTCGGCAGCAGCTCGCAGGGGGACACGGTCACTGCAGTTCACACGGGGCCACAGTTGCTTGCAGACAACATTAGATATAGTTGGGGTTCACTATGGATACCGACAACGAAGAATCTACAATGAAAGAATCCAAAAGACGAGAACGTCAGTCCGGTAATTAACTCTTTATTGACCTTATAACGTCATGTGTGCTATTCGGATGGCATTCTAAGTATTCATCCAACTGTAGCAAAGCGACAGAGAACACTAATGCTAACGGTGTGTTTACCTGCTGTGAAAATCCCCCCAAAATATCAAACTATCACGAGCTAACGTTCAGCCGTGATCGTTGAGCTAGCTAACGTTGACCAACCTAAAGCTAACGTTAGTTAGCATACTCCCCTCACAAGCTAATAATAGGAAAGCGTTAGATAACGTAAAGTCAACGGTCACGTTTCAGTCTTGACAGTAAATGTGCCAATGCGAAATAAACAAACATCTAAACGACAGAGCCGAAAAACGCTGTCTGTGTTGTCTTTAAAACTGGCCTACACACCATCGATATACAACAGATCTGTGCTGGACACTGCTAACGGTTGTGCAGCCGCTGGCTTTCTTTGAGGTTATTATTGATAAATCTAACGTTATTCCGGTGTTATACCTCCCTGCAGAGAGGCATAACACCGGAAACACAACTGGGTGATACTGACTGATTCCCCGTGTGGGTGGAAAATGTAAGAATTGACAACCTACTTCACTGAAATCAACTGGATTTACCCGTAGTCACGGGGTGGTATCAGTTTATGATGCACTGTGGTAATCAGTATTGATTATGTCAGTGACGTAGGGATGTAAGGCCAGTTATTTAGAGTGTGGCAACGTGATACCTTAACGTTAAATGAAATAGTGAAGTATTCATCCGTTAGCTGACTATGCAGTCATGCCTAACTACTGTAACTGTCTTTCACCCAATGGTGTTTTGACTTCTAACTTTGTCTGTAGGTTCAAGCAG
Source organism: Nannoperca obscura (assembly GCA_036024295.1). Lineage (NCBI taxonomy): Eukaryota > Metazoa > Chordata > Actinopteri > Centrarchiformes > Percichthyidae > Nannoperca > Nannoperca obscura. Next base: position 2,326 of record JAVQJL010049444.1, read on the forward strand.
GCATGGTTTACATGATGCTGAAGGTACAGATCTCATTTATTGAATGGTTGCACGTCTTTGACAAATTGCCTAACAACAACAGCAGTAGCTGTGTATTTGTAGGTGGAAATGACATTAAACCCGACAAACCATACACATTTACAAAAGGTGCTTTAGAGACAGATGAAAGCTGCTTTTTTTAGCACGAGAGTATTACCAATGGCATCTGAAATAACTGTTTGCGTTTGTTTTAAATTCTGAATATGTCGACATATTTCAACAGATGATTTGAATCAGTTGAATTTATTTCAGTGCATGTTTTTGTCTTCTCTCTCCCCCCCCCACCCCCCTCCCCCCCAGTTTTGGAGAATCCAGACACTGACACTGACATTGGCATGTGTGGCTGGTTGTTGGTCATACTCTCCATCATCCTCATGCTGGTTACTCTTCCCTTGTCCATATGGATGTGCATTAAGGTCAGTTGCTGGTCAAATCCAGTGTTTACTTTCCATTTTACAAGCAAAGCGGGCTGGTATGGAGTAAATTACTGAGGGCGTTTTAAAATGCTAGGGTTTGTACTGCAGACTCATCCCCTATATTATGTGTCTTTATTCTCTTTAGAAGCAGGTGAACTCTTTACATTCACAACATTATAAGGTATCCTCAGTGAGCAGGGTAATTGCTCAGGGCTTTTTCAAAATGAGTATCCATAAGTATGTCTTGTTCGCTTGCATCTGTAGAACGTCAAATAAAGAGAAAGAAAAGACTTTCAGATATTGACAGTGCCATTGATGTGGTTTGTCTCTCACAGATTGTGAAGGAGTACGAGCGAGCCATTATCTTTCGCTTGGGGCGCATTTTGCGAGGAGGAGCCAAAGGTCCAGGTCAGAAAAGTTTTTATACACCAGCATATATTTTTTACTCCGTCCGCATCCTCAGTTCTTTTATTAAAATGTACTTCAAACATGGTTCCAGGCAGCGTCTCTGTCTCCCTAGTGGATTCTGTAAATTGCATGATAATAAGTCTTGAACATGTAACTTACACTCAAACATCTGCTTCATAGATAATGATTGTTCTTAAACTAGAATATTTTTCAGACTAGTTGTTTCACCAGTTCAGGTTTAGGTTCTCAGGTTTCCTTAAATGTAAAGTTGCATTGCATTGTCCCCTGCAGCTCATATATTGGAGGTTTCCCCACCCCTATATAGTAACCGTTTGTATTTTTTGTGATGAAAGGATATGGAGGAAGAATCCAAACCGCTGACTTACAGGCAGCAGAAACCACATTTAAAAAGTGGACTGTGTACATTTAGTCTGGGCTGCAAGATGCACGCTGAGCACAGACATGACGCCTGGAGAGTGTGGACCTGCTGTTTGTTCATCTTATCGGTTAGCTTTAAAATGCAAACCGATAATATTTGTTACAGTGCATCAGTCAGTCATCTGTCATTGTTGGAGCATAAATTCACCAGAAGACAATGTATTAGTGTGACACTAACCTGAATGAGTATTTACTGCACTGTATTTTGGAGGGCCAACACTATGGGAGTTTGGGGGCTTGTTCCTCAGGAAGAAAGTTTTAACTATTACTCAACTGGTACTGGAATTTTAAGACTGATACAGATACCAATATTTGATCAGCTGATATGCCTTGTTGTTGCATGCGATTCTTTTGATTGAACCAGATAATTTAACTTCCAAACCCAAATAACATTTGTTTGCCTCTGCAATGAATGCTTAGATGTTACACAATGTATAAGTTTCATACATAATGTTTCACATATCTATGCTCAATAAATATTGTTTGTATGTTGCTAATTCTGTTACTATCAGTATTTGCAATTTGCATTTGTAAATCATGAAAAACGTGTTGTTCTCTTTGGAAAAGAACTGTAAACACGACTAAGAGCCGTGCTAGCCGCTCTGTGAGGCAGCACTTAGATACAGCAACGCTTTGCACTGAATGTTAATGCTCTCACAATGACAGTTCTAACACTCTGATATTAAGCAGTCGAGACCATATTCACATTCTTAGTTTAGCATGTTAGCATGCAAACATTTGCTACTTGGCACTAAACACAATGTGCAGCTGAGGCTGATGTGAATATATTTAGTTTTTCAGGTTTTGGTCATAAACTAAAGTATTGGACAAATTAAAAATGTTACCTGATGATGGCGCTAGAGAAACAGGACCACCAGGTGGTTACAGTTCATCCTGACGGGGAGATGAATGCCTGTACTGAACTGCATGGCAATCCATCCGATAGTAGTTAAGACATTTAACTCCAAATCACAAATGTCAACCTCATGGTGGCACCAGAAGAAAAGGCAGGAGATCACCAGTCATCTGGATTCATCCTCTGGGGACTATGAATGAGAATATTCAATCTAAACTAAAGTAGCAGTGGGCGACACTACTGTACTTTCCCACCCATCCCCTTCCTGTTGGTGGGCAAGGGAAATCAGTGGTACAAATGATTTACAATGGAAAAAAACTATGTAGGCCTAATAATAACAAGAGGATGTCCCACCTCAAAGTTCACCCAACGTACACAAGTTCACTGAGGCCCCGTTTATGTGGGCTCCCAGTCCACAGAGCCTGTCTGCTACCACACGTGTCTGTTCGCTGTCTTAATGCCTTCATCATTCTATTCTCAGTGATGTGGCTTCTGTTTTGAAAGGCAGTGTATTTGTTTAAGTAAAAGTACAGACTCCCACGAGGGATAATTTGCATACATCTCATAACTCACTGTCTCTTTATCTTTGATTTCCTGTTTTATGGGATCTAAAAACCAGACAGCGTCCTCTCAAAATACTGAAGTGTGACTCTCAGAGTGCCAGGGGACCCTCTTTATGACAGTGTGTGGTAATAATAGCCCTCTGCCAGCAAACTTTACATTCCTGAGGAGCCAGTGCCAAAGTTGGTTTCCCATAATGCCCCTTTACCCTCATGCTTATATTCGGACCCCCTCTCCCTCTACAGCAGCTGTTTTTTACAAAAACATTTCCCTGCATATTTAGTTAGAAACAGGCTCGTGGGGATCGTTTGTCATGAAATGAAAAGTGTGTGTTTGTGGAACATTTTGCAGCTGTAAACACTTCTTCTGCCATGAACAGAGATGTTTATTGATGAACAAAGCTTTTATTTTTTATTTTTAAGGAAGCTTATCAGTGGAATTTTCCACTGCATCAGACGATGGTTTACAGAGTCTGCGTGAGAGCAGCCGAGTTTTCGTTACTTGTCGGACAGGAACTGGAATGCTGGAAATGTGGTTTTCTTCTTTTCCCCTTTTGAACAGATGGCCGTTATCTCGCCATTTTAAATACACAATATCTTGACAGGGAATGCCGCCCGCTACTACTCTAACCGGCACGGCATTAATGTTTGCTAAATGATTGCACACCTAGCACATGTCTGTTTCACTCAGTATTGTTTAATGCACTAATTCAATCAAAACGTGCTCACGAAAGCTGCAAATATCCACAGCTTTGCCTCGCTGTCGGCACAGCTGCAGTCTTATAAAGAGAGCTCGACTTGGCCTCACGCCCGCATTTCATTCATCCCGGTGTTTTCAAACATTTGCAAAGAAGCCTCCTCATTATTGTGTTTACAGCGGCTTTAATCTTTGTTCAGACAGTTTGCATTCTTGTGATTCCACAGGGCTGTTCTTCATCTTGCCTTGCACCGACAGCTTCATTAATGTGGACATGCGCACCATCACCTTCGACATCCCCCCGCAAGAGGTATGACAGGCACGCTTCCAATTACCTGAAACAAATGCTTTGTCACATTCACAGAAATTCATAGGCCTTCATAGGCAGTTTCTGCCTTTTATTTCCTAACACGCGTGTTCAATCACTGTCCTGCTCTCAGGTTTTGACCAAAGACTCAGTGACGGTGAGCGTTGACGGCGTGGTTTACTACCGGGTCCAGAATGCTACTCTGGCTGTGGCTAACATCACTAATGCAGATGCTGCCACACGGCTGCTGGCCCAGACCACCCTGAGGAACGTCCTGGGTACCAAGAACCTGGCAGAGATCCTGTCTGACCGCGAAGAAATCGCACACAGCATGCAGGTAGCGTGCAGTCGCCGCCGTGCACAATGTTAGCTGCCAGAGAAGAGAGCAGCACACCTCAGTCATGCCTCCGGCATTTTTAGCTATTGGGAGCCCAAAGTCTTAAAGCCAGTGACACAAACAATTAACATAATGTTGTTGCCGATCAGCTATCAGCGTTGTTATATAGAAAAGATTAAAGAAATGGGGTTTGGTGAGTGGACGAACGAGCACACTCCAATGTGAGGTTACACTAAATATAATTACATCGCTAACAATAACACGCTTACCGTGACTTTAGCAAACTAACTAGCACTCTGCAGACAGCCGGGTCCCACTTTACAATTTTCTGACTTTCTTTTGTTTGATGTGCAAATGCTAGTTTTTTTAAATTGAAAAGCAACGAAAGCTAAAACTTTACAAAATAAAGAGGAGGAAAAAAAATGCTAAGCTGTGCGGGGAACCAAGAGGCACGTGGTATTGGAATTAAGTGCACTTATTGCGCATGGGAGGAATGAACCTGTTGCACCTCGTTTTTTGGAAACCTGTGTCTGTGACCCGAGAGGAGAAAAACTCGTTGAGGAGAGGACGGTTTGGATTAGATATGGATTTAGCTTTCCGTCTAATTTGTCTGCTAGAAATGTCAGACGGAGAAGGCTGCTGCTCGCCACCACGAGCTGCCCTGACGGTGTGTCCCAGCTGATTCCTGCTGCGTGCATTTAGAGATCACTGAGAAGGTAACGAGCTGTAATAGTAGGCGTCAACAATGAAATAATTTCACCTCGTGGAAAATGCAGCCGTTTTTGGTCCCTTTTTCATATTGTCTCAGTGTTCACATCAAAACTCAATTTCTTATCGGTTATAAGCGCCAAGGTTCATGTAGCTCTTCCTGTCCTTTAACAAACGTCATCAGGCGAAGTCAGTAACCATATCTTTGGTTTTGGAAACGTTCAGTTTCAGGAAGTCATCATCACACCACACCACCCAAAACCACGAAACCACAGGCGCCGTGGGACGACTTGTTTCTGTGAAACAACCGTGCGAACTGGAAATGTAAGAATCCTCGCACTGACTTTGACAGTCGTTGAGAATTAGCAGGAGGACGTGACCCTGTGGAGGACAAATGCTGCTTAGACCTCTGAGGTCTGCAAGTAAGGACAAGTAAAACCAAGATAAAAACATTTAGCAGTTTATCATTTATATTTTGGGCCTTAATTGTATCAAAAGCAGAAGGAAAATCAATAAATAAATCGTGCGTGGGGTTTAGTTCCGTCAAGGTGCTCATCTGGATTTGCCTTTCTTCCAAACTGATTTGTATGTTGGGCTGAGATGGAGAGCAGTGTTTAAATGCATCATCAGAAGCTGTATTGTGTGCATTGTGTTCCCGCGTGTTGTGAGGCCGGTAACATGCTGGTATAGAAAGTTTCTGGGTTTTGTGAAGGTGTTTTCTGATCGACTGCACATCTGAGAGCTGCAGTCATTCCCCCCCCCCGCACTTTGTAGTTTGTGTCTTGATTTTGAATGTTGCAGTGCTATCGTGGTCCTTCACCGTGATGCAAAGTTCCCGTGAACAAAAGTATTGTAACTAATATGCCGGAAAAACATCAAACGTTGTCGTTAGAAATAAATGTAGTGCAGTAATAACGGACTCAGTAACGCAGAGCGTCTCGTGCAGGGTTACGGTGCCACCTTGCTTGCTTCCACCCACGTTTGTCTGAATCCGGTGACGCAGATAAAATGTGCATCAGCTGCAAACTAAGAGAAGCGTCGGTGTTCCATGTAGAGCCCAGCTGTTAGTTTGCCTTTGAGTTCAATTATTTATTTATTCATTAAACTTTCACTTCTAGTTGATGCTGAGCTTCTGTTAATGATTAAATATTTATTTCTGATGCAGTCAGAACGCAATTTGTCAGCAATCAGTCGGTACTAGTTCATTAATGTCAAATACACGGTGTGTGTTGAGGATTACAGCCTGCTAATTGTCTTCGTGCTGATGTGATAACGTTGAGGACACTGGGTGGGGTTGAATCGATTGATTGATCTGTTTGAATGTTTGTAATCACAGGTGATATCTCTCCGGGTCACTTGTCAGCTAATGCAGACGAATTATGTAGTGTTTTCACCACCTGTGAACCAGCAGTGATACCTGTGCTGCTGCATTAAGATCCATTCGCCGTTCAGCAGTTTGTACAGTTGTTGACAGCACAAACAAACAGACAAATCCAACAAGCGTGCAGCACCGAGCGTAGCCTCGGACGTTTCATTTGTGTCTTCACCGTAGGAGGCTTTGTCTGATTCCATTAAATACAACAAGAACAAAGCTCTCTTCAACGCTGCCACTGTACCAAGTACAGAGACCAGCCTGCTTTTTAATGGTTTCAAGGCTCCTAATATGTCTGCGTTGATCTGAAAACGTTCTTGATGAAATATTTGATGTGTGGAAGTGGGAGTGAACCGTGTAATCTGCGTCCTGCTCATCATTCAGTGCTTGTTAATTTGCAGCATCGTTGTGTGTGTGAAATGACTGCAGCACCATGATGCTGGTGCCACAGCCTCGTGTGGTTTTAGGATCGTGTGTTACAATGTGAGCTGCCCATCATCCATGTTTGATTAACCTTTTCTTTTCCTTTTCGCGTTTAAACCCGCTTCACTCTACATGTCATTTCTCTCTTCAGGAGAGAAACATGCCGCGGGGTCGGGAGCTCCACCTGCTGGACGAATTTGGAAAAATCCAAAATAGTTGGCTTTAAAAGAGGAGCCAGTTTTGGGCTGATCGCATATTATTATGATTGCTCTATTTAAATTTTTGTGAGAAACTCTGAGCTAACTATGAATTTACTTTCATCACAAAAAAAAAAAAAAAATTTCAATAGGAATTTCAATAGAAACCTGAGAGAACATGTTGAACACTCTTCTTTTTGTCTTCTCAGTCCACTCTGGACGTAGCCACAGATGACTGGGGCATTAAGGTGGAGCGGGTGGAGATCAAAGACGTCAAGCTGCCCCTTCAGCTGCAGAGGGCCATGGCTGCTGAGGCCGAGGCCAGCCGCGAGGCCAGAGCCAAGGTGGGGTGGTCTGAAGTATCTTCTCAAACCTCGCCACGTTCCTAAAGTGTCTGTTGTCACAGCTGCTTTTTTTTGCCCGTTATATTGATCAATTGGGTAAAAATCACAGTGCATTGCAGGAAATATGTAATATTTAACCCGGCATACTCGTAGTCCTGCTAAATAATAGTTGATCAGTTATCTGTGGTGTAAAACAGGGTGTTCACCTTCAGACGGCCCTCTCACCCTCTGTCTCGTTCATTCGTTTACTTCTCCAGGTGATCGCAGCGGAGGGAGAGATGAACGCGTCGCGGGCGCTCAAGGAGGCGTCTCTGGTGATCGCAGAGTCTCCGTCAGCCCTGCAGCTGCGTTACCTTCAGACCCTCAACACCATCGCCGCCGAGAAGAACTCCACCATCATTTTCCCACTGCCACTGGAGATGATGCAGGGCTTCATCAAACGCTGAGGCGGAGGGGCTCTCAGAACACACACACCTACAACATGCATCACTTACACACACACACACACACACACACACACACACACACACACACACACACAGTCATAATCTAAAAAAGAAAACTGCAACACAAACGTTGTAACAAAGTGGATCTTTGGGAAGATGAAAATATGAAATGTAACCTGCATCACATGGTTGCGTGCTCTGATCAGTTTCTCTTCTGATCTGTTAGGCCGGCAGCCAATCAGAAAGCTCTCTTATCACCCGCTGCTCAGTGCTCAGTCAGCTAACGGCTGCTGAGGAGGGGCAGCTAGCAACAGCAGTCTGAGCCGCTGACCATTCATTCGGTATTGAGTGAGGTTTAACTAAAACCAGCCACAGTGCAGCAGGTGGTTTAGCTTTTATCCTGCAGTTTATTTTCTCTTTTTTTTAATTAGGTTTCCTGAAAGTAGAAGCAGGAAGCCCCAACCTTCTCATCATGCCTTTAACATACATTTGAAAGGAAAGTGCTTGCTGGATATGTGGCCTTACACCAGCACACACACACACACATTCTTGTACTTGTATATCTAATATTGTAGCTTTTTTGTGACCACTGCCAGCATCATAGTGCTATCAAAAGTATTGTCATGCAATGACTAATGGCTTTACTCCCAATGCCCAAGACTAAACTAACTCTCTTTTTACACTTAAGCTGTGCCATTGCATGTTGTCACTGACATTTCAGTGTAAAACTCTCCAACCTCTGCATTAAACTTATAATGTGAGCATGAAGGTTCAAACACTTACCAGGATGTACAGCATTTGCTCTGCTATACCGAACCTGCTCCACTCTCGTTCTTGACTTTCATTGGTGGAGCAAAAGAAATAAATGCTGACAATGCTGGAATTTTATTCACTGAAAATACAGTAAATATGGTGCAAAAATAGAGCGTTTCAATTTTAGTGGCACGAGGTGGATCTGTGCAAGAGCTGCAACGGCATAATCTTGGTGGATTGCGTTTGGTTTGCTTTATCACGAACTAATCAGCACGAGAGGAAGGCAGCACTCTTAAAATAGCCCCTTCAGAACGTAGGGATATAAAATAATAATACACACACATACACACACACACAATTCTCTCTCTGTTAAACACACAAACGCATTTACTTTCACATTAGTCCCAGATTACAAGCTAAAACCTGGTTGCGATGTTGACAGTCAGGCTGGAGGATATGTTGCATTGTATATGTTTACCGTACGCTTTCTATCCATAAACAGAGTATGTTCTATTTAGAAGGGTGGAAGAAATATTAGGAACACCTCCGATTACCATGGCATTGTTGACTCCTGATATAATCAAAGGGTGAACATGAGCTACACAGGTGGAAATGTGTGTACTGTAGGGTTTCCAGTTGTTCCCATTATTTTGTCTACCCCCTGTCTGGTTCACTGCTTAGGAGAAGCTGGGACGGTTAGAAGGAAAGTTTTCACAAATCTTTCAGCCAAAAGCCTTAACTTACTGCCATGGATTCATTTTACAGCCTAGTATTTTTATGCACTCCCCAATTTTATTTCACAAATTATTTATCTATTTTTAACAAAACAACAGTATTTTATCACAAGATGTTTCTGGGTGTAAACGAACAAGCCAAATAGTTAAAAAGCTTTGTATCTATCTTAAAACTGACATGTAGTTGTTATAGTTTTCCTCCTTTTAACATTAAAGGACAGGAGTGTTGATAAATGTACTTTACAGTATCTAGTGTATGTCTGACTATATCACACACCGATCAGCCACAACTTAATGACCACTGACAGGTGAAGTGAAGAAACATTGATTACCTCGTTACAATGGCACTTGGAAGATATAAGTGTGTGTGTGTGTGTGTGTGTAAACATGCATACAGTATTTATGTGTGTATCTATATATACATATAAACAGTATACGGTCGTATGTATATACACACATACAGAATATATATATATATATATATATATATATATATATATATTAGTGTGTGTGTGTATATATAATCTCTGATTAGTGCCATTGTAATGAGATGATCAATATTCCTCCATTATGACTGGTAAGTGGTCATAAAGTTATGGCTGATCAGTGTATAATCACAGTCCTGTGAGGTTTATTGTAGTTTTGCTGTTGCTTCACAACTGAACCCAGGTTTAATGTGGCATTATAGATGTCTTCTTTTTTTTTGTTATTGAATAGAAAGGCTGTTACGTTATTTGACTACAGTAACTTTTGGTTACCAGGGTAACCCTGGTTCTCTGAAAACTGAGTGAAGTATGTCACTATGGCGTGACCAATCATGTTTCAGTTGTTGCTGTTGACCCATGTTAACTGTTAAACTTGACTTTTACAGAGTCTGTTACAGGAAGAGAGGTGGTTAAACACGTACGCCCACATTGTGCTTCTGATCCCAGAGCAGATGCTCAATAATGTTTTCACCAGTTATTTGTGGTTGCATCTTGTCCGCATTCTCAGACAGCATTTAACAAAGACAAACCCTGCTCATTAAAGTAGTACTTAAGTTTCTGTCTTGTTGTAAAAAATGTTACACACATCAGTACTACTTTTTGTATTAAGTTTTGTTCCGAATTTACTATATTCATTTTTGCAGCTAGCATTTTTTTTTTTACAGTTTGCTAACGTTTGATATAATTTTATCTTGAATATAATACATAAAGACTTTAAATAAAGATGCTATCAAAAAGCACATTTGTCTATGTATCATTGTTTTCAGATCACTGTTCACAAGATCACAAGCGGAGACATAAAACACTCAACATGTTTCACTTGGTTTTATTGAAATGATAACAAGGCTGAGGAAGACCTTAGAAAATGTGTTAGAAAGAAAACGTAACTGGTTTGTAAAGCAGGAAAGCGGCGGTTTGCGTTTAAAGTCTGCCACTGCGGCATCACACAAGCTTCCTGGGTATGAATCTGGCATTTTAAAAAAAACTAATAAATAAAGAGGCATCTAAACTGAATGTGCAAACAACTTACTTCTAAAGGCATCCTTAAAGTGCAACAGTACCTTTTTAAAAAGCAGGATTACTGCAAACTAAAGGAAAGAATATTAAGGCATCGGTTGTATTGCTTTTTCTAAGCAGTGTTTTCTTGGCAGTGAGTTTTCCAATGTTGCAGCTGCCCAAGGCTTTAAACTGTCTTGCCATATGTTTGTTGCCATTATATTTCCCCAGTCAACATTTTCAAAATATGAAACAAAGAGAAAAACGGGCTTTGATAAAAGTCTTAGTATCAGACTGTTCTTAGTGCAAAACCCTACAGGAAGCCTGCATATGTTAAAGCTCTATTCCTATTGGCTGATTTCTATTGGGTATAAAGGCATCATTATAGCATGTGAGACAATGTGAATTAAAACATTACTCCATCAACCTACTTCCCTTAAAAACACAACAAAAAGTTTAAAAAAAGAATCTCCTCGTTTTCCGGGGCGTATTGGAAGCTGAAAGTCTTATGAGTGGAGCGCAGTGCTTGTGGCGGAGCGGCGGGGTCAAAGGTCAGGGATGTTAGGGAGGGAGGGTCAGCTGAGATCTCACAGGGCCAGTTCAGCCATAGCGCGCTCCAGGGGGTCGCTGGTCCAGTACTCGTGGTCCCAGCCCAGAAACCAGCCGGAGAAGGTGGGTGGCTCGAAGCCCTGCTTGATCTTCACGATGGGCGTCCTGTGGTCTCTGTTGGCCGGATCTGTCTCAATGTAACGAACCGCTGAGGAAGATGAGGAAAAACTTAAATTAGCCCATTAAGGTATGGTATATGCTTGGCAAAATTATCTTTATTCAGAAAAAAAATCTACTATTTCACAATCAGCAGATATATATCCTATCTTAAGAGCTTGGTTTTCACCAATGTCCTTACCAGACGCCATTGCTTCAGTCTTCTCCTCCTCTTGCGCTTCATTTCCGATCCAGACAAACACCTAAACATGGGAAAGTTTTAAGCACATTTGCTCCTTTCATTGCAGTGACTCTGCTCTGAGTCGGTACAGTACGGCTGAAGAAGTCAAAGCTCTGGTTTCTTTACCTGCTCCCAGGTGTCGAGGATCATGACGTCATCGGTGGCGAGGTCGTCTTGGGTCATCTCCCCGGGTACCTCCTCAATCTGAGAGGAGGAGAAGGATTTAGTGGAGCTTTATTGAGATACAGTGTTGTCACAAAGGCCTGTGGAGCGTTCAGAAACTGGCACATGTACATTTTACACACGTACACGGACAATCTTCCAGTGGAAAGTGTAAACCGTGAGTTTCTGTGGATTATCCACAGTAACTGGGACGTTATTTTGGAAAAGAACAAGTTATTAATAAGTATTAGGTCTCAGCAGTGTTTATCTCTAACTGTAACTACAGGGTTATTTACCAGAAGCTCCTTAAAACGAAGCTCGAACCAAAGACTTACAATGAAGTTTCCAGTCTTATTGGAGCAGGCGAAGAGTCGGGGTGGATGAGCGTCCATCTTGTCCTTGAGTCTGGTAGAAGTGCGATACTCTGTCTTTCCTCCCAGAGCCTCCCAGAACTGATCTGTGAAGAGGACAGACACACTTCAGGTTATTTTAGTCAGGTTTATGTATTTAAGCAAGAAATAAAAAGCATATAAACACCTAAAGGGCTTAAAGCAATAGTTTGACATTTGGGGAAATATGCTGATTCAATTACAGTCAATTACTGTGAAGTTAAATATGAAGCCGACTTGTTTCATATTTAGCGGGCACTGAAGTGTCGTATCCATCTTCTCACGTAACTCTCTGCAAGAAAGTGAATCATTTCATCACACATACATATATCCCCCAAAATGTCAAACTTTTGCTTTAAAGCTAAATGGATACAAAAAACCTTTGGCCACTTGTGGGCAGAAGAACAAGCTGAAATTGTCAACATACCACCTTATAAAGTCGTAATGGTTATCTCACTAGCAAACACTTTCCTATTCTACACATCCGGCAGACGCAGAGCAACATTAGAATTCATTCAGAGTCATGTTTGTGTGTGATGTATTTACTCTACTTTCAGTTCTGATTTGGTCTCAGTCAACTCCTGAGAAAAATATCAGTCTCTCCAACTGCTCAATGCTCCAATTAATGTGTTTGCTAGCTATTAGCCAACTTTGTTTGTATCCCATTTTGGTGCTGGGCAGTTTGATTTCTGCAGGTATTACTGCCTCCGGCGCTGTGGAGTCTGGATCTGTGGTTGCTCCTGCTGCCCCCGTGTTCCTGCTCGACCGCCAGTGTTGCTATTGCTGTTGTACTGTAC
>JAVQJL010049447.1:0-17806 GCA_036024295.1 Nannoperca obscura
CTTAAAGCGTGCTCACTGGACACTCTTTTCATTCAGCAGCTGTCCTTTTGTTTTTATTTTAAAAAACGGTGACACTTAATAAGTGGCAGGCACGATTGCCCCCCCCCCCCCCTGACCCGATGCCAGTGGAAAAACAAGTCAGAACAAATCGTTACGTACCTGAAACCGCGATCTGTGCAGTCCACCCAAACTGAAGGCTCGGTCTTGATGGTGGAAAAAGTGCCCTGCTCTTGAGGAATTGCACTTTGGTAACTTTCCACTTGACTGTATCCCTGTTCCATCGCTGCTTGCGGGCCACCATTCCCACCCTGGTCACGCTTGCCGTACCAGACACAGTGACATTCCTGCCGGGATCCAAGAGAGGCTCGCCCGCAATTACAATATTTACACAATAAATTGTGCGCTCCGGTCCCACCTCTCTCCGGCTCGGATCGGCCACCGTATGCGCACCACATGGCCGGGGAATCTCTGTATAGGTTAGGATTGGCAGAGTACGCAGAGTATGGTTTGAAATGTAAGAGCTCGCCCCCCTGAGAAGCCGCGGGCAGCTCTGCCGCCGGGTTCGTGAACAAGTTTGATTCCCTGCAGACGTATCTGGAGATCACCGGGCCGCGCGTCACGGTTTGCGCCGTCTCCACGTCGCCCGATCTGAGCAGATCCATGCAGCTCACCTGCTGTGCGCCACGATACGCTTCCTCAAAGTCTTCTTCTCTTGGGTTAGCGTCGTCCGGTGAAATATCCCGAGCCGCTCCTAACTCCGGCGCTCCTCGGGAAGCGCTCTCCACAGCGGGGTGGAAGTCTGCGAAGGCGCCGCTGGAGCGGTGATTCATGCTGCTGAGCGGCGAAGACACTGTATCCAAACCCAAGGACACGGACACTGCCTTGCTGAGCTCGGCGGTAGTTGGGCACGCACAGGTGTCCGCGGTGTCAGACCGATCCCGCTCATTCATTATTAAAGAGTTGGACGTTCCTTCCCGCGGCAGACGCGCTCGAGCGAGGTGCGTTGCGTCGTCGTAGTTTAAGCGAGGAGCTGGTCGCGCGGCCAAAAAAAAAAAACACCCAAAAAACAAAATAAATAAATAAATAAATAAAACAACACTCTCCAGGGAGAAAGAGCCTACCCAATGAGACCCCGGTATGTTTCCGCGGAGAGGAAATTCTGGGGAGCCGTCGCCGCGGGTTCCAACAGGAGAAGGGACGTCCCGTCGATCTGTTGCGCTGAATGAAGGGCTGGAAAACTTCTTCTTTTTTCTTCTTTTTTAAGTAACCTTTTTTCTCCACACGGAAGATTCAATTCCCCTTAACCTCAGACTAAACCCCACTTCATAAGCAACTGCTTTAGAGGAATTTGAAGTTCGAACTCGTTAACCCTGTTTTCACCGTGAACATCAGCTCAAAGTGTAACTCATTAGCCAGGCTATAATATTTCAATTGGACGCCGCACCTCCCGTTATTTGACAGCAAAATGTGGGCCTAACCCCGGGTCTCGCGAGAATAGGTTGAAATCGTAAATTCCCTGGTCATAACGCTGTATGGCAGGCTGCTGCCATTATGGTAAATGTTGCCAAATTAAATATAAATCGCCCTGCACGAGCACTGACTTTTGAAACACAAGATGTTCACAAACAAAGTGGGAAATGTATATTTTATATGGATGGTCAATGGAGGGTCTTATAGTTTCTCTGTAGGCTATTTTTGGACAGCAAGTCAGCAACAAGAGAAGGGTGAAAACTGCTCGAGAAAAACAATCACAACCAAACCAGTCCAGTATTCTGTTATTTAGCTTAGTTAAAAAAAAGAAGAAAGTACACATGATTGGGACTCACTTCTCTAGGGTGTCCTGCCAGTGGACAAAAACTTGATCCGGTGCCATACATCTAGTGTCCTTTTTTATTATTTTTACCCCTGCCCCCTAAACCACCCTGCGTCCACCAACTGGATCGGCAAACATCTATTTGAAGGTGATAATTATTAGCTATTATTTTTTTATTGCAGCTCATTTGATTTCACGCTGATCAGCAGTTCACCAATAGGCCCATTGAAGGTGATGCCCACTCGTTCATATGGAAAAGGGTGCGCACACGACACGCTGATGGTGTTTCTCTGGATTTTATTTCTGTAACATTTAGATGGAATAATGACATGTGTCATTCATTAATCAATTTCAGTTTTTATTAGTTGGCATATTGAGATTGCAAATGTGTGTAATAAGATTGGCATGGACAACAGCAAACCTTTTCATAAATGAGAGCATGGATGATGTGTTTCTTCTCATATGTTTAGAAGGTGGACTATTTTTTTGCTCTCATTTTCTGCCATGACTTGTTTCCAGATGAAATGGACATTAGAGGCACCAAAGCACAGTAACAATATCATTTGCCATCATATTTGACCTGACACGCCAGGTGAATCTTCTACCTATACGCAATAATCTGCACCTACACTTCTAAAATTTCTCAATGTGTCCGATTTCATCTTCTATCCTCTCCTGCAGCACTCTCTCTTACATGCACTCAAATTCATCAATGCGTTGTTTGGTGTTGCCCTGACGAATCTTACGTAGGGTCTTGTATTTGTCGCGGCCCGCCTTCACATTGTCGGCATGGATCAGGTCATTGGGGGTCTTTTTGCTCTCGTCTACAGCTCCGGCCAGCTCGGTGCTCAAGAACTGTAAAAGAACACGAAACACAAAGTGAATGAAATCCTTTTCCCTGAGACTCTTTTGGAGACTATTGAGGAGATTTGCCCATCTCCCCTCAACCCTACACTCCCCTCAAACCCCATCTATTGTCCATAGTTATTAAGTCTATTTTTGTGTTGGGTCCTTTATGCAATATCATTTTTTGGTTCGGCTGTGAGATAGAGACCAATTTTATTTCAGCTGTAGTAGGCCTGGATGGTGTGGATGAGATTTGCGACTTGAATGAAACCAACAGAATGATAATGTACTTGCAACAATCTTTAATAATGTAGAGTGTACTTAGTGAAACACACTTTTTGGTAGAACTTAAGCTGCCATATTTACAGCACAAACCTCTTTATGTCTTTGTTAGCAGACAACACAGCAAATGTAACAAAACATTTTTTTTTAAATCACACAACGCAACAGCAACAAAAAATGGAAGACTGTAAACTGTCCTTGTCCCACAGAGGTGGGACAAGGACGTGGCAGCCATCATGACTGATAAACTAAGACACATGTCACGCAAGCACATACACTCCATACCTCTTACTAAGCCTAATATCTTCTAAATTAAGCCGTTACTTTAAAAATTACTATCAAAATACAATTTTGAAGAGTTGAAGTCAGTGCCTGGGAGCCCGAGTTTCTCTGGAAGCAAGACTAAGAGCCTGCAGCCAGCAGAGCTAAATGTCAGCATACTAACATGCTCACAGGGACAACGCTAACATGCTGATATTTAGCAGTTAATGTTTACCAGGTTCACCATCTTAATTTAGCCTTGTATTGTGCTAACATCTTCTAGTTAGGACTAAACACAAAGAGCAGCTGCGGATGATGGGAATTCCATTAGTATTTTGTCATAAACCAAAGTATTGGACGAGGAGAAATGTTGATCCTATGATAGCGCTAGATGACCAGTCAGAGGACCACCCAAGTTCTTTTCATGTATCCTCTTGGGACTTTGAATATTTGTGATTCACAGCAGTCCACACATAAGTTATTGAGATATTTCACTCAAAACCAAAAGTGTCCTTGACATAGGGACACATAAGGGACCTTGAATACATTTTCAAGGCAATCCATCCAATAGCTGTCAAAATAATTCACAGTGAGCCACAAATGTCAGCCTCTTAATGGCACTACAGGAAAAGCCAGCATCAGCAGGATTCATCCACTGGGGACCATGAATGTTTGTACCAGATTTCATGTCAATCGATCCAATAGACATTGAGATATTTCAGTCGGGACCTACAGACCGACATTGCCACTAGAGTAACGGCAGATTGAGGATATGATACATTGGCCTCAGCATTCAAGTGGGGTGGGTTCTAATTATTATTATTATTATTATTTGCTGAACCCAGAAACACTAAATCAGAAAGGAGATGAAGGAAACGTTCTTATTCCTCTGTCTGCACTCTTACAAGCTCCAGGAAAGCACCAGGACTGCTAATCTCTAGCTGAGCATGACCTCTGACCTAAAGGCAAGTATGAGAACAGTAAATCTGCAACAATAAAAAAAGCACATTTGATCATATTCTCGTGAGCTTACCTTGAGGTTTTTCTGCAGCCGCTGATTCTTCTGGGCCTCTGTTACTCTTTCCTCCTCACTGCGATCTCGGACCATGCCGGGAGGCGTCAGCTCAGCGCTCGCCTCTGCGCTGCTCTCGTCCGTCTCGTCGTGGTCGTCCATATTAGGGTGGACTGGATCCTGGATGTGGACACCCATGAGTTTAGTCTTCATCACCTCTTTGGTTTGCTCCAAATCAGCTTCTACCACGATCGCCTGTCAACACACATGACTTGCAGTAAAGTGCTGTGGCTGAAGTTTGGTTTGAGTTGCATCAAGCCTACTAGAATTGTTCCTAAATGTGATATTCACGATTTGAAAAATTGGTTCTGAAAAAATGATTTGGAGCTCCATATCACGCTGAAATAAATGAAGGTACTTTTTGAGAATACAAGATAATCTGACACTTTCATTTTATATTTATCTATCTGCTTTTCAAAGGGGCATTTTACCCTTTAAATAAATCACACCAAAACTACGATGACTTTATTTTATTCTGGGTAACCTCTCCATTTCCCCTTGAATCCC
Source organism: Nannoperca obscura (assembly GCA_036024295.1). NCBI lineage: Eukaryota > Metazoa > Chordata > Actinopteri > Centrarchiformes > Percichthyidae > Nannoperca > Nannoperca obscura. Next base: position 4,782 of record JAVQJL010049447.1, read on the forward strand.
TGCTTAAGATGTTTTAGTAAAACAGTCACAAGTGAAGGCAAACATGTTGTCTTCTGTGACTCTCCCATGGTCATTAAGTTGAGTTAAACAGAGCAGCATTACCAAATAATGTTTACATGCAGGGACAGTCAAGTACTCATTATTTGTATGCAAAGATTTGCAGGTAAATCTTGGGGACAACATTTGCATATACACTTAATGTTTTTTTTTTAGCTAACTATGGCTTTACAGGCCTGAGCTTTGCTACACGTGACAATGCAGTGATCTATTAAATGTATGAAATCGCATTTTGAGTTTGAGAAAGTCTATGTTATATACTTGTCTGTGGTTGACGCCTTGCTTCTATTTTACCATGGTCTAACACTTAGCAGTGTCAGACATCCCTCTTTGCTAATATCTGATTCATCCTTTATCTGCCTCGTGGTTCTTTCATTTGATCTCACCCTTTTCTGCCATCTCTTCGCCTCCTCGTCCTTTTTCTTCTTGGCGTCTTCCAGCTGGGAGATCTTAGAGGTAAGCTCTGCCAGCTCAGTGGCCTGCACACACACACACACACACACACACGCACACAAATGAAGAGAGTTAAGAGTGCTCCTGATCTGAGGTCATTGTGCTCTGGCTCAGACAGAACGTGTGTGTGTGTGTGTGTCTGTGCATGTTCATATGCAGCATCACGGTTCAGGTTAATTATTTAAAATGTGCCATTAAGCTGAATTTGTGAATCACTTGATGACATCAATACCATACCAGCCATAGAGGGAAACTTAATCAATATATGTAAATATACCAGAATGTGTCAGAGATCATGGGAATAAAGTCAACTGGTGTCATACTGAATCACGACTTTACTGCAACATGTTTTTCTATTTCCACCTTATTTTGATCTGTTCAGCATACTGGTGTGTTTTGCATGAGTACCAGGCTATCCTGGCTCTTGTTCTGGGTTTCAGATTGATAAAGAAGGGCTGCTTTAGCTTCCACTGCAGCTCTGCGGTCCTTGTCCAGGCGCTCTGCCTCCTCTTGAGCAATTGTCCTCTCCTTCTCTAACTCAAGAGCCCTGCGAGTCTGCTCCTCCAGCTCTGAAACACACACGCACATGTTCTCAAAAACATCCAACACACATACCCAGACATGCCCACATTGTAAAAGCTTTGTAAAGATCCTAAAATCACAAATATTTCAATACTCTAAGCCACTCCATTAATGTTCTCAAACAGAAAAAACAAAACCCAAGTTGAGAAACATTTCTATTCAGAAAGTTGTCAGACCATCTTGAGCTCTCTTTGTCTGCTCTTCAATCTGTCTCAATCTCTCCATCAGCTCCATGGTCTCACGAGCAATCTTCTCTGTTTCCTTCTCAGCATTTTCTCGCTTTTTCTTCTCACTCTCAAGCAGAGCCCTGACAGGAGAATTGTGCATAAATACACATCTGAAAAAAACTGTATCTGACAGTTCTTTCTCAAAGCAGAGAGAACACACTGTAAACTTAAAAAAAAAAGTATTATTATCATTATTTCCTTCTTTCCTTACCTCTCCATCTGCCTCTTGTTCTTCTCCTCCCTGGCCTGGGCCTTCATCTGCTGCACCTCAATGGTGTCAGGTTTACGCCTACGCATGTACAGGTCATGGTTCCCCATACACAAGGCCAGGATACGCTTGTTGATGCGAAGACGAGGTACGTAGAAAACAAAGTCCTTCAACGCAAAAAATCAGCAGTCAGTGATTGCCCGGGGGTTGATTCATAGCACGTCATTAGCATAACATGTTGGTTTTACAGTTATGAATAGGTGAATATAATCTAAAGGGATAGTTATGTTTGGGATAATCTTACAGATTTTTCTAAACTCTTAGACACCTTCCTTAAGTCTGTGCATGCAGTCAGAAAGGCAAACTGAAGTGTGAGGCTAAATTCATGTTTGTGAGTGAGATCAAGTAGCAGCTGCTCTCATTACACTACTTGCTGTAATTTATGCATTTGCAAAATTGTTAAATCCAACAGTAACAAGGATATGGCATTCTCTCACGCCTTCTGTTTATAGCCACAGTGAATTAATTCAAATTCGAAAATTGCTAATGCTAAGACAATGAGTGCTAAGTATTAAATTCAACCACTGAAGAGGGAGCAGCAATTTAATCCCATCCACAAACATCCATGAATTGAGTTAAACTAAGATAAACTCGCAGTTCAACATACCATCAAGTTGCACAAAAAGACTTATTGTATGTAGAAACAGTTGCAAACCTCCCCTTCAAATTAACTCTGGCAGCATGCCCTGTATTTCGTGTTATGATATGCTTCATAAAATGTGTTGCTGCAGATAAATCCTTATTAAGGACCACTAACAATAATGTTTTTTGCATACCGGAGCTTTCTTGTCGATTGGTTTGATGAGAAACTTCTTGTCATTGAAGGAAATATTTCGGATCTCACTCCATGGGAAGCCAATCTTTGGGGTCATCCTGTAAAATGTCGGTATGGTTTATCATTGTGATCTATGGTTTAGCTAACAGAGGTTATTGTGTTCTTTACACACAGTTAAAACATAGTTATGACACATAGAAAAGAGTAGTCAAACAATAGAGTCTACTGCCAAACTAGCATGTCTGTGTGAGACTGCACAAATGCAAACATCAGTATGCAAATTCTTGATTAGAGAGAAATTCTAACTACTTCATTTAAGTATTTGGGGCTAAACCAACTTCAGACTTAAATTATTATTCAAAGCAGAGTATTTTTACATGTCTTAAACCATGTGTGGAGGGGATCTTAAAGGGATGAACAGAGTCATTACAACTCATTCTGAGGGGAACATGAACATCTAAAACAATTTTCATGATGACAATGCATCCAGTAGTTGTCAACATATCTCACACTGAACCAGAAATGTCAATCAGCTCATGTCACTAGAGGATAAATCAGGGGAACACCAAAGTTGCTAGGATTTATCCTCTGGGGACCATGGATATCTATACCGCATTTTGTGACAATCCATCCAATAATTGTCAAGACATTTCACAAAAAAACTAAAAAGTCAACGATTGTGACACTAGATGGAAAGACAGGGGGACAGCAAAGTCAGTAGGATTCATCCACTGAGGACCCCGAATTTAAGTTTACATTGATTCACAACAAGTTAAAAAGTCAAAGATAGACCTTTTCAAATTATAACCTGCCTGTCCTTTTTGTCATAGATGTTCAGCCCCAGCGCGTCCACTCCCAGCCACAGCTCTGACCCTTTCTTGTTCTTGATGCTAAAGTAGTTGACCCCGTACATCTCCAGATCCTGGGCTATCTTCAGGTACTCCACCATGGCGTCTTCTCTGTGGTGTGGACCAATTTAATGAGCAACACAACACTTTTTGGTAAAAAATGCACTAATGCCTTTTGGATTACGACTGCATTACCTCAGTATTCCCTTGTGCTCTTGATGCCACACCTGGATTCTTTCCTCCCACTGATTCTTATTCAGCTTGTGCTGCTCCAAAACCCTGGTTTTATCAGTAAAGACGACACACTAGTTAGAATTCAGATGACTCAAACTGGAATAAAGTTTAACTTTGTTTAACACTAATATCCATAGGACTCAGCACCTCTGTGGCAGCAGCTTCTCTCTAGTGAGGTATCCAGGTACGTGATAGTCTTTTCTGTAGTCTCCATGTTTGACCTGAACTGCATATGAGGCCAAGAGCACCGCAGTCTCAGGTGGACAATATATGTCATCATTTAGGATGCACTCTTTTACCTAAAACACAGAAAAGAGGCAGAAAGATCTGCTTAACACACGAATCCCTAATATTTTATGAGGCTTACAGTGTAAAGATATCATATATGATCATTTTAGTGGTAATGCGACTTACAGAGAGAGAGAAAGCATACGTCATCTGGGGTTTATTTAGTGCACCTGGATCTATTTTTTCTGTGCATGTACTTTCTTATGGGCAACCCAAGAGGATTACCAGGATCTGTGAGTCATCGTGGAACCCTCACTAGTCATTAAGACTGGCTGTGAATGTTTTTATCGAGATTTATTATTTATCATTACATCTGCAGGGTAACACTTTTTGCATTAGACAACATTATTTACATTGTGATATCCACTGAATATGAATATTATTCTCCTTTTAGAAATATATCAATAGGAAATGAATGGATCTGGAGCCTTCTGGTGGCATACAAGTAACACATGGTGCAATCCAAATCTAATCTAATCTTAGGAAAGTCCATTATTACATCCCATGTTTCAGTGCAGATTTACAACATGACCCCCTTTAAAAACATCAGGGTTCTTCTACATGTACTCATCTCCAACCTGCAGAAAGAAGAGGCGCTGCGTTGCCTCCTGGATCAGTTCATCAGCGACATCCTCAGGGTAAAACTTGGCCCTGAACTTAATCAACAAAGGGTTGTCCCTCTTCACATCTTGAGCTGTCACCTGGGATTGGCACGCCGCAGCAGAGGGAAATGAAGAAATGGGTACTAATTAGCCTCAATGGGGTGACAAAGTAACATTACCAAAACCATAACCACGATAACATTTTCATTTAAATTCAGCTGTCTCCTCACCCTCTTGTTCAGCTTGAGCCAGGTGGAGAAGCCTTTGCTGTCCTGATACTGGAGGCCAAAGAACCAGGTTTCCCTCAGCCCAATCGTCTTCACTATCTAAACATATCAATAAGTAACACGGTCACACGCGTGTCTGTCAAAGCACCTGTTTAATTGTAATGCACAAGCGTACCTGGTCAAAAAGCTGTTTGCCTGTTGTGCTGGGCAGGATGGCAAACTCCAGCTCAGCATCCATGGTTGTAACTCGGACATTTATCTGCCAGAGAAAACACTGAGATACTGAGATACAGGAGGGAAAGATGCCGTTCATTCATCTGTGTCACTGGAGAAGCATCAAGGAGCATGCAGAGCAACAACTGGGCTGAAAATAAGCACTACCAATTCTGTAATAATTTAGTTTGTTCTTGTTAAATTTGTTGGTTCTTTGACAGCAAAATGACCAAAAAGAGTGTTTCTTACATTCTTCTGTTCAACCAGGAGCATCCAATCGCAAGAGGTTGGTGGCGACTACAATCAAAAAATGAAGTCCAAAGTATATTTTAGACTTAACTGAGTACATGGGGTTCATTCCATGATTCATAAGAATTAACGACTGGGTCAAAAACAATGACACCCATTTAGCGTTAATCTTGCATGTTAGTATCAAACTATATACACATTTTGGCAGTTGTTGGTTTGGACTGACTTGTATAAAAGAAAAAAGCAGCACAGGGGAGAAATTGTTGGCTTAATTTCTCTGAAAGAAATTAAGCAAGGCAGGCTTTCATTAGTGCCTATAATAATAGTAGCACTAGTGGTAGTAATGTACCACAATTGTAAGCCATGCTGAACAGACTGTTTCAATTAATATTTATCAAAATAAGGAGAAAGCTTAACTTTGCTACTGTTTGGTTTATCTGGATAATTTGACGACACACAATAAATCCAGGAACACAGACGTAACAAATTAAAAACATCTGGGAACTGGGCAAAATACCAATAAAAATAATGATTCTCTAGTTTAAGAACTGCAGACTAATGTCTTTAAATTACAGAGCGGGTTCATAAAGATTTCAATAAAACCACGACAGTTGGAATTTAAACTTTCAACTAAATATGAAACACAATACAAATCAAGATGTAAAAAATGAAAGGTACTTACAGTTGACATTTGGTTTTTTTTTATCTGTAACCGAAACACTTCTTCAGAGAGGTGCTTGAAGTGGCCTTTTCTCTGCGAAGTCATATGAAACTGCTTGCAATACCTACAAGGATTATACTGCATGAGAATGGACCATTGTGTTGTTCTCAAGTACTTCTCTCTCGGTTAATCCAATGGCAGCCAGGGGCCCACGCATTTTATAGAGGCAGCCCTCATCTGTGAAAAGTTTTCCTGTTAAAATGATTTGATTTTGACAGTGTATCACTCATTAAGGACATAAGACTGGATCTATGTCTCTCAAACCTACTTATACAGGGACATAAATCAACAGTAACTCAACAGCACCTGATGTTCCATTAATAGTTGAGGTGCCAGCACATTCTGCTAATCTAGTAATCCTTCCAGTTAATGTTTTAAGCATATGTTGTTATGGCATACAGTGATTCTGGTGTTGGTGTTGTGGAGTGTTTGGTTTGTAGGCTAGCTGCTCCTGCTATTGCATATTTTGATAGCTAACAGGTATGTAGCCAGGATTTTAGAAGTACTGAGGTCCTTTATCCAAGGAACACCCTTGCAACACTTGCAGGTATTTTTGAAGAGACTGAAAAACAAAAGCATTCATTACGCTACTTTTGCAATATTTAGTTTATTTAATTGTTTTATGTAATTTAATTGTTTTAACATGTTAATTAACATTATTTAATTGATATGTGTATTAATTGATGTACTTCTCAATTGTCAAATTCAAAGGCACTGAGTTTAAAATAAGTAACTTTAAATTATATAGTGTAAATTATCTTCAGGTCTCTAATTTGCCTTAAAAATACTGGTAATATGACCTCTATACAGAAAGTACAATTATTCTAATACTGTAATTAAGTGCATATTCGAGGTACTTGAGCTTTACTTGAGTATTACTATTTTATACTTCTTCTACTTCACTGTATTTCAGATATAAACAGTGCACATGTTTTATAACAGTAGTCATTCAATTTAGATTAATATTTTGCATATAAACCGTTCCATTATCTTATAAAATACAACACACTGTATTAGAATAAACTACTAAATAGAGTATGTAAAATCATTTGAATTACCTCCACCTGTAGCTGAGCTACAACATTAAAATGCTGTTTAGCAACACAATCTCAGTGTTAAAATATATCATTACAATTACATGATTATTGTTATACAATTATATAACACTAACAAGGATCATTTGGCATAATGAGTAGGCTAGGCTACTTTTTCTTCTGATAGTTCAGGTATATTTGTCTGATTTTTAATGTAGGACTTTCACTTCTTTCTTCCTCGTGCTACGCTACTAGCTCGTGGTCACACGTAGCCGGTTTCACGTTACGGGCGCGCGCTCTCTTGTGCGCGCTCACACCGGCTATTGTGTATTTTTGTCAACAAGGAGACCACCGTGGCCTTGCGGGTAACCGAGCTGGCCAGCTGAACGACAAGGGACTTCTTAACCATGGCGGACGAACAAGAAATAATGTGCAAATTAGAAAACATCTTGGAAATACGGTAAGACTCTGATGTAGAATAAAACAGAAATGGTTGCCAGATGTTTGACGCGTACTGAGAAACGGTGTCTCAGCTCGAGTTAGCCCACTGGCTTCGCTTTTGTTACTGAGCTAGCTAAAATTAGCCGGTCTGCGGCGATGCCCTGTCTTTAATATGTCTTTGCTGTTTTAGTTTGAGCTCGTTTCCGACGGAGTTGGCACGAAATAACTACATGCTAAACAAGAAAGAGATACAAAGGAACTGTAGTTAAGGTGTATTTTCGGTTCATACACGCATCAACATCCCAGATGTGTATCAAGAAAATGCCAGATGTGCGTAGCTAATTATTTCGGTGGGTAAGCTAGCCTCTTAGCTTGCACGCGTATCGGTCTGTCATTAACTCACTAAACCCCGGTTACAGAATGGTGTTTGTTTGCAGTGGTGTCTTCTTTGTAGCCACGCTTAGTTAACTGCCTATCAGATGCAAGTTACAAAATACAGTAATCCATGCACTTAAAACAGATGGATTCACAGCTGTAGTACCCTAATAGGTTGATAAACATCAATGCAGATCGTCTACGAAGTTAATCATTCTACACAAATTGCATGACAGATGGATATGAATGCGTGGTGTTTTTGGATCTTGTTTACTTGTTTTTTCATTTGTGAGGAAAATAACCTCACAGCGGGTGTCTTCTGTCTGTGCCACTGCCTGCAGGAACAAGACGGTCCAGATGCAGAAGATTAAGTCTCGTCTTAAGATTGAATTCGAGGCTCTGGAGTCCGAGGAGAAGCACCTGAAAGAGTACAAACAAGAGATGGATCTGCTCCTACAAGAGAAAATGGCACATGTGGAGGAGCTGCGGCTCATCCATGCAGATATCAATGTGGTGAGGGAGTACTGCAGAGATAAGCACCCTATACAATACAGTACAATAGAATAGCAGTTCTCGACCAGCAACACATAATAAAGAGCAGGAAATGCAATTTCAGTGCCTGTATTATTTTCAGTATAAAATATATCATAACTTGGTAAAACCACTAAGAGCTTATTGTATCAAGCATATATGTATTTCTGATATCCTGTCCTTCTCAGATGGAGAGCACCATCAAGCAATCGGAGAATGACCTGAATAAGCTGCTCGAAACAACTCGTCGCCTGCATGATGAGTACAAACCTCTGAAGGAGCATGTCGACGCCCTCAGGATGACTTTGGGTCTACACAGACTCCCTAACCTGAACGAGGAAGAAGAGAAGCTCTCCCTGGAGTCAGTATACACACAAAAACAAACACACACACAAAAGTGGTACACTAAATTCTTTTAAACAGATGTTGCTGGATACAGTTTACAACCATGTTTTATGTCATCTTTAGGTCTCATAACATTTTCTTTTTAACATTGTGGTTTTTACAGCCAACTGACTCTTACTGAAGATTTTTTTTAAAGTTTTAACTACATATGCAAGATACATTTTTCATGTTTTTGTATGATTCTCTTTAGCACAATTATTTTCACATATAAACAATCAAAATCATATAACAGTAAATGTAAAATACTGTCTATGGCATTACAGGGATATTTATTTCTAGTCCACGAGTATTATATAAAATATATATAAAAGTATCATTAACAAATAAAAATGGTCCAAGAATGGAGCTTTGTTGCACACCACATGTAACCCATGACTTTGAGAAAACAAGCTCATTCACAGAATGTTGGAATTTCTGCCCCGTCGAAGAGAACCGCTCCACTCCAGTCCTTTAAATACTGACCCATTGCTCCAGTCTATCAATAAGGATTCTTGGGTCAACTGTCAGGCTGCAACAGCACTTAGAGAGATCAAATTTATGGCCAAGATATCACTGTCAGAGTGATTAAGCAACATCAGAATCCAAACTGGATAGTTATTAATGTGTTATTATTATTGAAGACCAGAATGGAATGTAGTTATTAATGGGTCTATGTAAAATCAAAGGTTGCACCCAAGCAACCACAGAGGCTGCCGGTGAGAAGTAAATCCATTTTCAAGCTTTAGAATGTCCAAAACGTTGCAGGCACATGAAGGGGGCCCGACAGGTAGACTCCCGGCCATGCAAACGTGCAGTCTTTGACATCCATCAACAGTATTTAGATTGGACAGTTTACTTTGGAGCAAATCTGATTGATTGAGGTTGATCTCAGTGTTGGACTAGGAGACTCTTTGCTTCTTGATTTTACAATGCACGGCATTTACAAGAGGTGGGGAGGAGCCCAGTGCTTGGCATTGTGGCAGATGTAGAAAATGACTTTTTAAATCTGAGATTCCTTTCTTCCATTGTACAGATCAAAATATGGTCCCGTTTGCCAGTGATGATTCTGCCAGTTGTTGATGTGGTCACTCTTAGGTATTGTCACTGTCAAGCTTAGACTAAGTATAAAGACTTCTCGAGAGTACACGGAGCATTTTCAAAACAAATTGTCATTTTTCACTTTGGATGGTTGGGTTATTTAAATGTGCCGCAAAGTGAAATTGTCTTCCCAGATAAAGACCTTTTTGTTGTGAGGAAGCGTTCTGGACCACTGCTGCTCCGCACGCTGACAGCACTGTTGGAAGGCAAGCTTCTGAGTTCGGCTGCGCAACCGCTCGGAAGCTCAGATGATGAGTTCATTTCTGGCCAGATGGTAGTCGTCTCTCTTTTCATTCTTGGAGGCAGGCTCCTTGGTGTTCCCTCGGTTTATGAGTTACTTACATGGTTGAGGCTTATCACTTCAGTGTTTTTTCTCGGAAGACAGAACTCATGTATATGACGGTGCTAAAACTATACTGAAATATAGTCTTACATGAAAGAAAGAATGGCACGAATCCATCTAAAATAAACCTGTATTAACTATGAAATATTCAGATGCCTGTGGTAAAGTGACACGTGTAAATACGCTGTAATGTTTGGGGCTTTTTTGGATCCTGGTTACAAGAAATACAAGTCACTAAATGTGTCTGTGAGCGCTACTCTATCACAAACCTATTTTGAGAGAAACCAGAGAGCATAAAGGAATGGGATATCACTTTTCTTTTTTACTTTTGAAAATGGGCCAGTCAGGCATAAAGTTCAAGGCCAAATTTCTTTCCCAGCCCTCCCCTGCCCCCACACACACACACACACACACAAGCATGCATGCAGATAAACACTTGCACAATGTACTTTTGCTCAGTTGTACATAAAAGAGGACATGTGAGATTGGCTATAAGGCTCTCTAATTGAAGTTTCCTTTGTATCTTGCGCTACTCCACGTCTCATTAATACGCAGCGTAGATGAGACAATCTCAGCTGTGAAGTTACAGTCGCAGCTCGCCAGATTTTCCCTTTCTTTGTGTTTAAACAGTTACTTTGAGAAGCAGAAAGCAGAATGGCAGAAGGAGCCGCATGAGCCCACCATTCCAGAATCCCTTGCTGCCGCCGCAGCTGCAGCGCAGCAGCTTCAGGTGTCCAGGAAACAAGATGCGCGCCAGACGGCCACCTTCAGACAGCAACCCCCACCTATGAAGGTAGGTGGCTGCAGTCGAACATGTTTGAAGAGCAGGTGGATGGTCTCACCTAATAATAGAGCAGCCATTTCAATTAAGACATCAAATTGGAATTGGCGTTGAACCCTTTCAGTTCGTTTTGGATTTCCAAGGGGGGGTCATCAGACCAAACTGCCTCTGGACGCAATTGGATATAGCTACAACCAATCAGAGCAGCAGAACGTGTGACGCAGTGCTGAGTGAATCATGTCTTTCTTATCAACAAAAGCTTTTAGATGCAGTTTATTTTTCTTTTAGACAAAATACGCCGTCCAGTTTGTTTAATATTGACGAAATGGCGCTCCTCTGTACAGTCAGCGTATCAAAACCGCAAGACCCGGTTGTGATTAGCCCGACGCGGCACCAGCTGGACATCTGTCTGAATGTGTGTGTGGGGTGGGGGGGGGGGCAAACGCATCTGCCAGCGCAAATAAAACACGCGCTCCCAGATTCGTCTGGTTCCCAGGAAACCATTTTGGAGAAAGTGGCATGAATACAAACTCGTGCACCGCCCCGAAGTCGAACAAAAAGAATAAGCTTAAGTCAGATATGCCAGGGTACAACCTGACTAAGTTGCTTGCTCATCTGTACATCACAGCAAGGACATAATGCGAAGTGATTGCTGTAAATGTCTCCCCTCTCTCCAGGCTTGCCTGTCCTGCCATCAGCAGATTCACCGTAACGCTCCCATCTGCCCGCTGTGCAAGGCCAAGAGCCGCTCCCGCAACCCAAAGAAGCCCAAAAGGAAGCCAGATGAGTAGATCCTGCTCTACCTTCGGCTTCAGCAGGGTTTAAAAAGGGACATGGTCCATTCCACTGATCTAAGATCAGCTATGTACATCACACTATGTGGCTGAAATATAACAGATCTGTGCTTCAGAACAATTTCCACAAAGAGTCCCTGCTTTAACAAATTGTCTTAGTACGTTTTTCAAAAACTGTCAACAATCGCTCGAAGATCTGGTGTCGTTCTGTCGTTTGTTTTTATGTGCGCTTTGGATGTGTTTATATGTAATTGTATGACTTCAATAGTAGCTTTACTAGCCCCTAACCATGTAACTGCAATAATGCAAAAAAGAACTTGATTAAATGTCCAAATAACTTTTGCCCACGTTGCTATTGTTTATTGCCTTAGATATTGTACTGTGCGTTCTCATTTTTTGCAATGCATGCGTGCTTCCACGGCTGTCAATCGTGTATTTGTTTGTGCCAATATAAAAATCCAATAGGTTAAATAAAACCCAGTGTTTTAAATGTTTACAATGTTCACGTGACCACAAACTGGAGAAACATTGCTATTGCTCCGAATAGTGTTGTGTGTGTGTGTGTGTGTGCGTGTGCGTGTGTTTAACTTTAATACAGTGTTAAGAAAATAAATGGCTGTTTTGTACAAACTTATGGTGTCTTTTTCCTTTATTTTTTTACACTCAAAACAAAGGCTAGACACTCGTTTCGGTGTGAACGGAAACTGCCTTAGCCAACCGGGGTAACCGAGGAAACCGCCATCAGCATATGGATCAGTGTTTGTTTGGCAATGTGTGGGTTTTTAGTGTCAAAGAGGTGGGAACGTGTGAGACTCCAGCACAACAGTGTCCCTTCCATTGTGTTAGCGCTGTGCCTGTCGTGTCTGCAGCTATCTGTCTGCAAAAGGACAACGAGGGCTTGCTAAATGAGTTCCTGTAGCGTTTTTTGTCAGGGTAACCCCTCATTTCATCGGTTGCCAGGGCAACTCCACGTTCCTCAGCCGTTGCCAAGGCAACCCCAGGTTGCTGTGACCTGCATACGTCCGCCAAGTAATTCCTCCCAAATCCAGCGAGGGGCATCGGAGGCCTTTGAGAGATTTGGCACAAACTCCCAGAACAAATAAAGAACTGTTGAAACCCTGTAAATAAGTAATCTGATCAGTCGGACGGACACAAATATTAGTTGGCAGTTTGAGACAGTTTGAGCTCGCCGGTCTTGCGTTTCGCGTGCTCCTTTGCTCAAGTGTGTTTAGTCTGCCCTTCAGTGCATGGTACTGCAGCTGTGTCTTCTTCCTCCTGAAAAACTTTTCAAGGCCGCAGAAGCTCCCACACGCCGCAGACAGCGGCATCGTGGAGCTCCGCCCCCACAGCCTCCCACAACAGATACCCACACAGAAATAAGAAAAATATATGTACACTACCGTTCAAAAGTTTGGGGTCACATTGAAATGTCCTTATTTTTGAAGGAAAAGCACTGTACTTTTCAATGAAGATGACTTTAAACTAGTCTTAACTTTAAAG
>JAVQJL010049448.1:0-13867 GCA_036024295.1 Nannoperca obscura
CGTCTTTTCATCAGTGTGTGTGTGTGTGTGTGTGTGTGTCAGCTTTGTTTTGTGCAGTGGGGGGGGGGGGGGGCGGAGCTGAATGCTTGTGAAGCATTAACCCTTTAAATGCCATCAAACACACGATGCCCAGGCGATGGCCCTTTAAGACTGCCGTGTACTCACTTCAGACCGCTCCATCATGCACCGGTCACCGCTCCACGACTGCTGTGGACAAAGAGATTGTTTCATTCGATCTGTTGGACGTTCGTCACAGAGAAGAAAGAAGAAGAAAGAGAATCACTGTTTTGATGTTGAAAAAGCAACCGACCGCTCGAGCAGTCAGGCCAACGCCCAACGTCAAGTTTTCGCTTTAGGCCCAAAGCCTGCGACCAATGAGAGCTTCTGTGTCATGTCATGTGTCAGATCATCCTCACGATGTACAATCTTTTGCCTGGGACACCTTAAAGGACCCGAAAACACGCTCATTTGCTTTCTTGCAGAATGTTACATGAAAAGTCAGATTCCACCTTCATGTCTGTACGCTACATGTGAGGCTACAGGTTAGCTTAGCTTAACTTAGCTTAGCGAAAAGACTGGAAACGGGGGTTACAGCTAGACGTACACACACACTTATAAGTGTGGGGTCGTTGTGGCATTGGATTGGGCTGCATGAGTCGGCACTATCAGACCTGCAGCACAACGCTAGCTACAGTAGCTAGCAGGCTCGTCGTCTTATAATGTCTTGGTTGCAATCTCGTCGTAATGATCAAAAATCAAAGTGTAAAACCATGTTTTTACAGCGCCAGGCTAGCTCTTTCACCCCCGCGTGTTTCCAGTCTTTAAGCTAAGCTAAGCTAAGCTAACCGGAGCTGAACAGAGTGGCATCAAATTTCTCATTTAACTCTACGTGAATACGCGTATCCCCCCCCCCCCCCCAATAAAAAAGAAGAACCAGTGCTTTAAGACATATCACGTTGAAGCTGCCCGGCGTTCGAGGCCACATCACACGACATGAGCACACCCCGGCAACAGAAGAAGAAGCATGATAATAAAAAACATTCAAAAAATAACCCCATAGAAAACACTCGCGTAGCCGTCTCCCGTGACGACGGGTGACATCACATTCCGCCTCGACATTCCACACGGACCACAACATTCCAGCCCGCCGCATCACATTCCAGACCGGGTGTGAGGGTGCTCTCCTGTATCCCATGTTGCACTAGGTGTGGGTGAACTGCTGACTTCATGTTGCCTCGAAGGCGTGACTGCAAAGCAAGCCCCACCCCACCCCACCCCACCCATCTCCTCCCTCCCCCGCCCCTCCCCCACCTGCCCTGTCCACTTACCTGAGTTATCAACTGGTCCCAACCGCCAGAGAAAGGCAAGGGCAGACAATATGCAACAGACTTGCCACGTCAACGTCAACACCTGAACCCCAGACGCAGGGTTAGAAATAATCCAGCGGAGAAGATAAAACGAGAGAGATCGTCTGTCCTGCTGGTTCTGTTTGAGGATGCACGCAGGGCTCTCTGGGAAAAACACCCGTACCTGTACAGAACTCTGTCTTCTTGAATGCTCATCATCATCGCCGCCACCCCGACCCGAGTCGTCGGAGCGGGCGGCGGGTGGGTGGTGACATTGTATTGGTCTGTCTGTTTTGAAGCATGCATTTGGTATCATTAATGTCACTCTATGTGTTGGTAAATCATTTAGGCTACTGTCACTACTGTGTGCTATGATCTCTCCACATCTGCTCTCTTCCTCACACACACACACACACACACACACTCATGTCCTGTTCAAGTCTAACCTATTCTATTTCAGCACCTCTTAGCACAGCTTTATCAATGCTTTCTGCGGTATACAAAACCACACACACACACACACACACACACACACCAAACAACAGGCGGATAATCTACAGTGGTGTAAATTTGACTGTCCAGTTCCAGCCATCTCTGTCCATCCGTCCAGCCACGTTACATCATGATGTTGTGAGACAATTTCACAGAAGGCAAAACAAAATGTGAAAAAGAATTTATTATATTTATCAAAATTATAAATTGTACAACTGCACCACTACTGTACAGATCGCCCAAATGTGCACATGTGCATCTTTGATTTACAGGTACTATGTTCCTGTTACACTTTTTATTTATGATGTTTCTTTCTTTTAATCCAGTTGCTTTTTGTAAAGAGAGGAACAACAAAATGGAAGCGCTTGTATATTATTCTTATTATTCTTATTATTAGTATTATTTTGGATTTTCTCCACCGGTGCTCCCACTGATGGAAAAAGACAGTTGCACATTCTCCTGAGCATATTCTGAGGGCTGTGTTTTCTGTCCACTGAACAGCCCCTGAAGTGTGTGGAGGTGTGGAGATGCTTACAGTCTCTTAAGACCAGAGACACCACTCTGTAAATAGAGAAACCGGAGATACAAATGTACCTCATTATGATCTAAAGGACTGGACTAATTGGGGACCCAGGGAGGATGGAGAACTGGAGGGTGATGCAGAGCTAGAGACTGCAGAAGTGCAATGCATCCATGCGTTGTTTAGGCTGCCCTTTTAGATCTGCTAAGTATTTACTGCCATGTTACAATGGGAAGAAATGAAGGTTTTACATTATTCATTATACATACAGTTGTAAATATTGTGTGTGGAATGGTCCCCCTTCTTGCACAACGCAGTGCTGTTCTGCAGACAGAAAATGCAGCCTTAACTGTGCTGAAATGAAAAAAGACCAAAAAAAGAAAAGAAACAAAAAACCATAAAGACTATTGAATATATTAAAGAGTTACCTGCCTGTTATTTAAGCGAATAAATATCTATATATGAGAAAGAACACACCTGTATACTGTAGACTAAATCTGTATGGAAATCTAAGAGAATTTAATGGGAATTAAGTCCAACACATTTTGTCTGTATGAAAGAAAAAAATACATCAAAGTATTCTACAATAATAACTTTGACAAAGTCTGTGTGGTCCTGTGTTGTTTGTTCACAATGATGCAAGCCTGTACTGCTTTGAAACCTCGCATTAGATCTACAAGGCCTGATTTAAAGGTTTGTTCCGACGGTTGCACGGTAAGAGCACTACTCTGCTGTGCTTCAAGCTTGTGGGGGACACCGAAGCGACGTCGCAAAGCCCCAAATGACAACACATGTAAGTAACTTTAGTCTGATCCACAGACTGTACATAAAGATGGACGACGCGTCTCCACTTCCTACCTACTGTTCAAACATGGAGCCAAAATATCCCACGCTGCCATCTTGCACTGGTGACGTAATTTGGAGCCAGAGTATGCGCCTGAACCAATCACAAGCAGACTCACAGCTGTCAATCATGATGTCTCTCACCCATCAAATAACTCATTAAATCCAAACTTTTACACTTGAACAAACATCTGCGCGATAAGAACTACTTAAAACCACAGAAACCGTCTTTGTGAAGTAGAATAGGACTGATGTCACGTGTTGATGTGACAATCATCAATGGAATGGAAGTTTGTGGAGCTTCAGAGCTGATATGAATATATGATAAAATACATATTGATGTAACTAATACATAGTTTTCATGTGCAGGGGGTGATAACACCTGCAGGGGGCTGCATGTGCTGCACGTGGCCTTTTCTGAAAGAACGTGACCACTTGACGGACGATGCATTAAGAAGTTACCGTGCTCTTGCAAATGTGTTGGTTTGTTCATGAAAAAGACATCTAGTAAAAATCCCTGTGGGCCAAACCAATACAGCTGCTGTGGTGAAGCTGCAGGGCAACACGTGGTTCTCCAGCAGACAGCAGGACTCATCAAACATGAATCAAACAACATTAATTAAGGCTGCATTCAATTTAGATGCCACTTCCAGGCAGGAACAGCTGTTTCTGTCTGAGAGGTTTAAGGTAACTACATCCAGGTTTTCTGTTTGGTTTTTTAAGGATCTCTGTGTTTGGACAATGGATTTATTCATTAGTTTGAAACCAAATACACTAAAGATTTCTGCGATTTTTTATTGTGGTAATCACCCACACCTTAATATTTCCATATGTAGTGTGATGTAGATTTTTTTGGGTGGATGTGTAAAAATGAATTCTTATAAAAGTAATAATTAGAGATGAACTATATCACACCGTACAATTAGTGTTAAGATTTAAACACAAAAATGTTATGTAGAACTGGCAACAGAAATAAATGTAAATCCTTTAAAGCTAAAGGTGACTGTATAAATCATGAATAAAATAAAGTAAGCACTTGGAGAGCAAATGCTTTAAATACTATAATAATAATAATAATAATAATATAAGTTGGAGAGCCAGTGTTCATCCCTCCTTACCTCAGTGTGGACACCAGGCTGTCAGAACAAACATCCTTTAATGGACGTCTGTGTTTGTGCAGCATCACCTTGAACATCGTGGCTGGATGAACCGGACATGTTTGGTGAGATGAGCCGTCACCTCCACATGCAGAGACCTGCCAGTAGGTGACGTCTCTGTGGTCACCACAGTGCCACTTTTCTAAAACGCTTTTTATGGCGGGAGTGAACGTAGACATTTTGATTGGTCACAGTATCCCAGGAAGCGGTGACAGTGAGCCAGCGCACTACTACCAGGAAACAGTAGTTTCATTAGATTATTTAAACCGGCACTGACAAATATCTGCAAGAAGAAGCATCATAATGCGTCTGTTAATAGTGTTTTGTGTGCAGAGCTTCCCCCCGGACCAGGTGTTACTGGTACCAAACATTTCTACAACCACAAAAACCACTCCATGTAAATAATGTCAGAGGCCCCTCTGAGCTCCCGCCTACTTTACTTGTTGCAGATAATGTGCACTGTTCGTCAAAAACTGTAGTACTGCACTTAAAAAGTCACATGGCTCGTGGTCGCCTGACTCAAACGCACTTTGACACCCAGTGTTTTAAACAAAGGCACCAGATGCTGCTAAATTCTTTGAAAGGTGAATCGTTTGTCTCTTGGTTATTAACTCAACTGTGCAACAGTATGAAGCGCTAAACATCTTATCTT
Source organism: Nannoperca obscura (assembly GCA_036024295.1). Taxonomy (NCBI): domain Eukaryota; kingdom Metazoa; phylum Chordata; class Actinopteri; order Centrarchiformes; family Percichthyidae; genus Nannoperca; species Nannoperca obscura. The sequence goes on from JAVQJL010049448.1 coordinate 5,011, forward strand.
AATAAGATGATATCTATCTTAATATCTTCTCTTCTAACTCACTTGCTACCTACTCTTTAATGGTTGCACCAGCTGGAACAGCAGCATTTAGCCTTTAGCAGGTGTAAAATAGTGGTTGGCATGACCGGGAGGATGAGGAGCAAATTATACCATCAAGCAAGATACAGAGGTTAGATGACTTTCTAATGAACTACTTTGTGTAGGCCACCGTGTTATAACATTAAAATGAAATCTACCCAGTGCTGTAGATGAAGGTTGTATTTATCACCTCGTCACAATGCTTCGTCCTACTTTACGTACCTTTAAGTTCAACACAGTTTTAATATCAGACTAACTAGTTTGAACATATCACATATCACTGTGCAACCTAACTTAACCCTTGTGCTACCTTGCAGGTCAATAGGCCCATTGTCTTGACCCAGTGTCTCTTCCAGAGGGTAGCACATGGGTTAAGAGAACTGGTGTACAGCTGGTGTTATGGTGTTAACGTGTCCTCCAATCAGAGGTGACCGAAACAAGCTACACCTCCACGCGCTACATTCCAGGTTTTAAATCTGGTACACTGGGATTTCTATTTAAATTCAAGGTTGTCGTGTTCTTCGCCGTCCCATGAAACTAAACGTCCAGTGCAGGTTAAACACCGACGCTGCAGATAAACTTCACATTCTCAGGCGGTAACGATCACTTCTTCACTAAAGATCCTGTTGTTTTGAGCCGGTTTTAGCCCGTGTACCTCAAGTCCAACCTCAACACACAAAGCCTCCAACACATTACTTCTTTTTAAAAATGCGTTTCTCCTAGCAACAAGTGCTTGCAGACTAAAAATCTTTAATGAACAGAGTGAATAGCGAGTTCAGATGAAACACGTGAGGCTCGTGCAGCTGAAGAGGGCTGCAAACATTTCTGCTCATCTCCCAAAACAATGTTGTGGTTTATTTTATTTTAGAACCACGTGTTTCAGCTCCATGTGCACATTTAACCCTAAAAATAAATCTACCAGTTTTAGTCTCCCGTTGGATTTTTATAAGCAATATGTAACCCCTGAATAAATGGGTTATAAGACTAAAATGTAGTTGTAAAAAGATGTTTAATATACTTGCAGGAACTTATTCAGCTTAAATGGAGGCTAATGTAGAAACATGACAACACAGTAGAGGTTTAATATAAAATGTCTTCGTAGGTCACGTTAACTTTTACTGTTACAAGCCATTTATATAAAAGCACCGTTCAAGGAGACTTAAACCAAACGTGCTCTCAAGCTCATGACAGCACAACTACAGTTCATTTAAAGAGGCCGTGATATCCACGGTGACGGGTGGAGGTCTGTGCACCTGGAGGGGGTTTCCACAGACAGGTGGTTAGCTGCACTGAACCATGAGTAGAGCCATGCTGGTGTTTCCCCACTGCACCACACAGCAGAGCAACGCTGGCAGTCGTCTTACTGTGGCTGTTTCTCTTTGGACTGTTCAGACAGCCGAGAATGTGTTTGACCCGACCAACACGTTGCATTTCCTATTGCTTCTTCACAATAAAACAGCACACCAGTGGAGAGCTTTTAATGTGAAGCAGCAACAGGAAACAGGAACACAGCGCAGACATTTTAAAGTCTGGTCAGAACGTATGAATGGGGCTGAGCTCTCCCTCGTCTCCGGCGCCGCCACACGAGACGGGAGGTTCAGACCCTCAGGGACGGGTCAGGTTCGGCCCTGCTGTGGTTCTGCTCGGTAGCAGGGCTCCAGGATGAATATCCCCTGAAACAGCACCACGGCTCGGTGTGCAGTGCAGCTAATGCAGACTGCCACGGGTCTGTGACCCCCCCCCCCCTGATTTGAGCTGTTATTAATAAAATAAAAAGGCTTTGATGAATGATGACTGTATGAGCAGGCCTGCCTTTGATTTGAAGTAAACGGGCTAAAGCGTGGCCAGGATGAGTAATCCCTCTCACTGTGTGCTTTGTACTTCCAGCAAATGAGCTCTTGGTCGTTTCTTTTGACAACCTTTACCAGACTTGACCCAAATGTTGAGGAAAAGTAAGACCTTTATCGGCAGAGCTTGCTGTTCAGAAAGAGAAAAAGAGATGCATTAATATCAACAGTACAGAACAAGACACAGCAGATATTTGTAACTCAAACATAACGAAAATATGATTTATTTGTCCAACACTGTCATTTACCTCCAACAAGACATATTCAAAGTTATATACACATTTACATTTTGTTACACTTGATCAAAATGTCACCACTTGAGCAAATCAACTGTATTTACTTACATTCCAATATGTGAATATATACAAGACATAATTCTGAGACTGTTAAGCCTCTGGTAGCATTGCTCCGAGTAATGGAGCAGCTGTAGTCAGCCGCCACAAGTGCAGGATGAGCCACGCTGACAAAGAGCTACAGCTACAGGTGGTGTGGGTTGTATTGGTAAGATAGAAATCACCGTTTACCATTTGTTACCGATACTACCTTTAAAAAAATACCAGGCCGCGTTGGCAGCTGCTTGTCCAGCCTCTTCACCTTCCACCAGCAGAATCCACTTTAGCATAAAGAAAAATAGGCGCCACTAAATGAAAGTATTCTTTTGCACAACGGTGCTGGTTCACAAAGAGATCAATTCGTACTAAAAGAACTTATATTTTTAGAGTTTTGCATTTCCAATTGGTCTGCTGATTCAAAATCTCTCTCTGTGGACCTTCACCCTTATCTTAACATCTTAGCATTCAGGATACTTTGATTTAACTCTCAGTTACATGTTTAACTAAAAAGCACATCATTTCCAAACAAAAGAAATTATAAAAGTACTCAAAATAAATCCACTAACTGGGAACAGAAACTGTATAAAAATAGAAGTACTGGGGTTGCTGCTCAACGCCTCAAGCCTGTGAAACAACAGAAAAAGAAAGAGGAAAAAAAGGTATTTTCTTGTCTGATCCTTACCATGGAGTCAAGCAGGTAAAGGTGTTCAGAAAGCCACTCATCCCGCATGGTGGATCAACCATAACCTAGAAGAAACTGTCAACAAGGTTTAGCAGTAACGTGTACGCAATCCATCATCACAAAAAAAAAAAAACATGCACATCCAGCAGTTCTCAGGTAATCTTAACTAATTCAACAGTGTTCATCCAGCCTCAAGTTCAGTACCCTGAGCCATATCAAGTTCAGTCTCAAAATCTGAAAACAGAGTAGTACTTGACCCTACATTTTGAGAGATGTGCTCGCACTCTCTGCACACTTTGTGCAGAACTCCACTGACACGTGGTTCTTGTCCACATGCAGACACACGCCGCCAGACGTCTCTTTCTCCTCCACTTTCACGCGCTTCCTGGGTAAGGCGTAGTCGTGGTCGTTTGAGTCAGCGCCCTGGAAAAGCGAGGAAGATAATTTCATCCCATTCACACCGCTCAGCCTGGACAAGAGCTGCGCTAACATGCTCTCATTGGCCAGCACAGCCCTCAGGTACCTGGTCTCGTCGGCCAGCTCTTCCACTCTCTTGGTCAGCTGAGAGTTTTCCTGTTTCAGCAGGTTGTTTTCTGTTGACAGGATGCCAACCTTCTTCTCCAAGCTGTTGACATATTCTTTCTTCTTGAGGCGGTTCAATCTGGCAGCAATGGCGTTTTTGTTGCTCACGTTGCTCGACTGGTTGTGTCTGTTCTTCAAGGCAGACAGTCTCTCTGGAGAGGACGCCGTCGAAGCGTCAAACCCAGAATCTTGATCCTTGGCACTGCACACACCAAGATCACCCAACTCAATATCAAAGAGCGGGGAGACGGCATCTCTTTCAAGTGTCCATTGCAAGTCTTCAATTCCAAACAGGTTCTCTAGCTCCATTCCAGCGGCGTCAACATCTTCACCTGGGAACCCCTCCGATGGGAGATCGTCGTCAGTTTCCACCGTATCTACCACTTCAACCTCCAGAGGATGCACCTCTGTGTTGTTCATGGTGCGGCCTCTTCTTCTGGTGATCATAGTGGTTTGACGGCAAGGACGCTGTCCAGAAGATATCTTGTGATTTCTCACCTGTGGACACAAAGAAAGTGTACTGTAGTGTACAATCCTGCAGCAATGCATATTCAATTATCAAAGAATTCTTGTTTTAAGACTTCTGTTAGCCTGTGCAACACAGCAAGAGCTGTTACTTTGGACAAATCAGCGTTGAAATGTAACCTATGAACAGGGCAACCTATTAGCTAGGCACCGTTAGTCATTCAGGCGTGCAAAGTTAGAAAACAATCAAAAAAGTGTTTAAATTCAGGCACTAAATTGTGCAAAATCCCCTTGAGTTACGCAACAGTTTGCTCCTGACATCCTCCATTTTCTTACAGGCGCACTAACAGCTGCGGTGTGTGTTGGTTAAACGTATTACCAACGTTACTGACTTACTTCGCTAGCCCCAATAGAATTAGCATAATTACAAAATGCTGTCTGAAGTTTGCATCAAAAATATAGCCCCCCCCCCCCCCCGCACAGTTTCAATACTTTGCAGTAAGTTTACGCATTTGACAAATAAGGAGAAATGTTATTTGCAACTTTAAGCGTGTTGTTGCTAACATTTGGTTGCTAACAAGGCCTTGATTGACCTAGATTCCTGCTAACGTCAGTTCAAAGTGTCCAACTTAAAATATAAATCACTCTGATGGATGTACCGATGCATTAAAACAAAGCGACACAACAAAAACATATATTCATAGTTACATTGTGCGTCTTATTCATCCTGTTAACTATTTAACGCGTAATTTCAGTTAGCCGCTGCTGCTAACACCGCTACGGTTAACTAAAGCCATGAGGCGCGATCCAACAGTACCCGGGAATGACGCAGCATCTTTTAACGCCTCTTTTCGACCAACAACTTACCGTCCTGCTTGAAAATAAAAAGAAAAACGTAATAAACCGAGTCCTTCGGTGAAACTGTGCTGATTAACTCAACACTTCCTCGACATCTGGAGAATAAAACGGACAAAAGCGGAGCAGCCCGACGACTTCAAGACGAACTCGAGCCGACCCGCGAAGACACTTCCGGACATATTTTTCAAAATAAAAGCCTTACTTAAAATTTGCTCAGTGGACAAGAACACTTCAGTATGGTAAAGTATTGTTGTGTTGTGTTGCATTATAATACAGGAGTTTCTGTGTAAATATGCTAAAAACTGTATATTTTAAATTGTGGTCATTTAACTTTGTCTAATAAACGTGTCCTAATGCTGCTAAGTTGGACGTGTCTCCCTTTAAAAGAAATACAGAGATACACCAAAAGGTTAAACATATTTTTAGTGTTTTAAGTTCTTTTACTATTCACAGGAACTCTATAATTGTGTATCCATTATACATTCAGGCAGAAACAGAACAAACACAACAGGTTTCTTTCAAGAGGTAAGTAAGCAGACACTTGCTGCTTTCAGTTTAAACGCCTGCTCATTCTGCAATTCAGCTCCTTAAATCTTACACTCGAAAATAGCACACGCCTAAATACCTTCAGTAGAAAAAAGGTTTTATTAAACACAAGTGCACAAGAGAAAATGTATTACACAAAACCACTTTGTGCTTACAACAATATCTCCTAAAACATTGTTTAGGGGCTGACAACTGTACATTGCAAGTTAATTGTATGACTCGTGTAAGAAAAAACTACTCACAACCATAATTATTTTAGCACATCCCAACTCTACCTCACATTCTTCCCTTACCACATGCAATACATGATGTTTTATAGGATGTTACATGTCTTCTCTTGTTCCACTTTTGTCTTGGTCACCTATTAATACTTTTATAGATATAGAAAAATGACAGATTTTACAAATGCTTTACATTAGGACGGCAACTAACAATTATTATTATTATTATTTTTTATTCATTTAATTTATTATTTGATTCATTGTTTTGTCTATAAAATGTCAAAAAATGTGAAAAAACAAGTAACTTGAAGATCAAGTCACCGTGGGCTCTGGAAAATGATAATGGGTACATTTGATTAATAGAGAATTGAATCTGAATTAATTTGTAATAAAAATAATTATTGGTTGAAATCCCAAATGAAATAAAACAATGAAAAGCATCAAATTCTCAAATTTAAGAAGCTGGAACCAGTCAACGTTTGGCATCCTCGCTCGATAAGTGACTTTTACATCTTTTGACTAATCGATTAATCAACTACTTTACATATTGTCCAAACAACAGAAAGCTCACGTCACTGCATCACAACTCAAAAGAGCTGCAGTCCAGACTTCAGCTTGTTAACGTCACTGTGGTTCCAAAGAAGGCCGTCGGCTGATCTCGATGGTGCCGAGCCTCTCGGGACGTTGTGTGTTGCGTTGCTCTCCAAGTTCACCGGCTGGTCAAAGACAGTCATTGTTGAGTAGTTTTCCACCATGAGGCATGAAGGGTCATCTGACTGTCCAGGGACTTTACCAAGAGGGAAGTTCTTCCACACAACGTTATCGGTGCACACCTGCCACGGAGAAGCTCTGAGCAGCTTTGCTTTGTCAGCCTGAACATCTGCCTGCTCCTGGGAGGACTCGCTCCTCTCTGAGTCGGCCGTGGAACGCCAGGGGTGGCTGTGGTGCCTCGAATGCTGCAGCTTCTCATGCAAACTCTCCAGTGTGTATATGGGCTGATGCTTCTGCCCTGGAAGAGTATCCAGCTCTGAGTCTGCGGTCTGTGTGTAGATGGAGCAGAGCTGCAGCAGCTTCTGTCGGGTTTCCAGAGGGAGAGGATGCTCCATGTCATCCAGGATTAACCGCAGCAGGTGAGGCGTGCTGATGCAGGGAGCGTCTATGCATGCCGACAGCAGCTGCTGCCACCTCAGCTGGATGCGGTTTACAAAAATCCTGTCCTTCATTCTCGCTTTTTTCTGTACCTTAGTTTCAAAATGGTATTCAAATTTGTTGCTGTTACAGAGGATAACTTCTGAAATCCAAGCAGAGATGTAGAACGCTCTGTGATTATTCTGCTCTTTGGCGAGCAGCTTCAGTTCAACAAAGAGCTTCTCCAGGAGGAGGTGGATGAAGGACGGGGAGTTGAGCGTCTTCAGGAGGGGCAGCCAAAAGCGCAGGAAGGTCTGAGGTAGTCTGGGTTCTGTGTGACTGCCGTCATCACAAGTGTCACTGCCTAAAGTTTCCAGTTGTTCAACAGTAGGAACTAGAAACCCATCTTCCAACAACACATCAACCAGCAGATCACTGGACTCCAGGGAAAACTGCTTGATCTCACCCAGCAACCAGCTCATGTCCGCAAACGGGGCTGGCGACAGGCTCTCCTGCTTCTCCTCTGGAGACCCGTCCAGATTCTGGAACTGCTCCTTCTCAAAAGATATCAGGAGTTCCCGTGCATTCTTGTAGGCCTCCATTTCTTGTTGTCTTGTGATGAGCTCATCATCTCGGCGTTTCAGATCAATCTCCTCCTCCTCTACATCCGACTGGGATTCCCAGTCCTCATTAGGCACTCCTCCCAGCTGCCTGGACCAGTACTCCTGCTGGAGCCACTCCAGAACCACCTTGCACCCCTTTCGACACCATTTCAAGGTAGGGAGCTTGCGGTGCGTGAAATCATGCCTCAGGTTCACAACCCACTCTGGGATGTTCAAGTTCCCAGCCAGCCGCCTCAGTGGACGGGCTACTCTCCCTTGTTGTCGCTCAGTGATCAAATTGACAAACCTCACCAGGGCCGCCCCATACAGCAGGACCAGGTCGTCCCCGTCCAGCTGTCCAGACCGGTCCAGCACCTGGCACCTCACCAGGTCCGCCGTGCAGTCCACCGCCACGGGGCTGCTGTTGGCGTACCTGCCCCTCCACGCGGTTATCCTCTGCAGGGCATACCTCTGTAAAGTGGAGTCCATCGAGTACAGGTACTCCAGAACCTGATCCCACTCCGCTTTGTTGACCCAGGCCACCACATGGCGTTTCTTGTCGGAGCTTTTCTTCTTCATTTTAACGGCGGACTTCCGGTAACACCGTGTGCACATAAATCTCTTCCACACCGATAACTCACCTTCTTCTCCCTCGTGCTCTTTAATCTAAACTAAAACACCTTTAAATCGCAGTGATTGCGTTTACAGGTATCGCTCGTGTCGCATCCCGGAAATGACGCGTAGCTATGTCTTCTTCTTCCTTTGGTTTACGGCAGGTTGCAAACGTCATGAGACGCATACCGCCACCTAACGCACCGGAGTGTGTAGTGAGATATTGATATTATTGTATTATATGTATTATTATATTATATTACTTTCCCTCGTTAGGAAACTACAGTAATAATTAAATAATTCCTAATATCAAACCAAATCTTTTCATGTCTTCCATCATGTCTGTCTTTCTCTGTGAGATACACTTTCTGGTACCTGACAGTGTTCACAGAGACCGGTTGGATGCTTCAGATTACTGGGTTTTATCCTTATTCACATCTTTTTCCTCCTCTGTTTTACATTCCCCCTTTTAGTTAGTTTAGTTAAAAAAACTCACTATTATTTTGGCTCAAAGCTGTTTCTAAGGGACCAGTTGTAACTATAACTAAATGTTATCTACTTTCCATTCCAATCCTTTCTCACAGTCGAAAAAAGAAATTTATATTTAGTAAACCTGGAGACAAATATCAAACCTTTAATAAAACCCTTTGTGAGACTGGATCTGAAGACTTTAGAGGTTTGTTTAAAACTTGACTGTACAACAACAACTACACAATACAACCATATGTGCATGCTTTTTATTGTTAAGTTTATTGATAAAGTCCTTGTTGGTTTCTTTGGGAGCATCTCCTCGGAGGCTTCAGCGTCCTGCAGGAGTTTGAGGGCTGGTGCATCAGGGAGGGACTCGGGGAGGCTTCGGGGAGGCTGGTAGTCGTCTCTCTCAGCCTTGAGCTCAGTGGAAAGC
>JAVQJL010049453.1:0-16764 GCA_036024295.1 Nannoperca obscura
ATATGTAGTTATATGAGGCGTGGTGTGGTTAGAGCTCTGCTGCAACGGGGAGAGAGTGAGAAACCTAAGTATTTTTGTATTTAGGCTGAAAATAAAAATGTTTAATATTAATAATTAATGAATGAACGAATAACAAAAAAAAAGTGTAGTTCTTTTTACTGAACGGGAGTTACTGAACTAAGTCACTAAAATGAACTATTTATCCCATCACTAACGTTCAAGCCATTGCCATTTGTTTCTTTTTGGCTGCTTTGTCCCAAAAAGAAAAGTGGTTGATACTTCTCTATTCATCTTGAGCTTTTTAAAGATGAATGCATGCATGAGTGTCAGAAAGAGCATTTTACCACATGACTCACATGTGTGTACACACACACACACACACGCACGCACACGTCAAAGAGCTTTATTGTCCATATCACAGTATGAGCAGTACATACATAGATGTCGAAATTGCAGTTTCCTCATGTCCCAGCAGTGCAAAATAAATAGTGCACACATATGAACACACGCCTAAACACAAACTAGGTCAGCAGAAGTCTGCATAATTTGGTGTGAATCATCAGAGTTCACAACAAATCAGCATGGCTACAACTATCACCTGCTCAGTTGCTTTTGATCTCAGTTATTTGCTTCTCCAACAATGCAGCTGATTGTGGTGATGGTCAAATCTACAATTAGTTTGAGGAAAAAAATCTCCCCCTAGGCATAAGTTTGTCCTCACAGCATTCGAAGAATCAGAATCAGATTTATTTGCCAAGTAGGTTTAAACATACAAGGAATTTGTTTTGGTGCGTGGGTGCCAACAAGAGACCACCCAACACTTCAGAGTTGGTCTGAAGGGCCCTCTCTCTTCTGCTTCACAAAAGGAACAGGTGGTATTTAAAAAGTTTTTATCCAATACTTTAAAAAGACCCTGTAGGGAAATCCTCATGTCATTCCTATGAAGTAGGTCAGAGGTAACTCTCCGCTACAGAAGAGCACCACAGGAGGTGGCAGGAAATCACTGTCATGCTCAAAGACACGTCGGGAGGGTTGCTGACATGCAGCTTGAACTCAGAAAGATAACATGATTTTTCTAATCACAGATTAAGGTAAGCAGTTTTCACGTCATTGATGACCCGTTCTTTATTAATCACTTTCATTGATGCTGCTTGAACTATTGTGAAGACTGTTAGATCCAAATGAGAAATCAACATGAAAAACAAGGTGTGGTTTAGAAATTTTCTGAATTGACCTTAAGACCATGGTTTGTTTAAAAGCCTCAGCAGTAAACTACTGAAGTGAAAAGAAAATTGAGAGAAAGTGAAGCACAGAGAGGGAACTGAAGAAAGTGACTTACATGCATAAAAAGCTGTAGAGGCAGAATCTTGGTCGCGCACACGCACGCGCACGCATGTTTTGCATGAGTTTGCATGGGCTGGCTGGAGGGATGGAGCTTTTTACGTAGCAATTAGTACTGACACAGGCTGAGATTTAAAGAAAGTGGAGGGGATGGAGGGAAATGACACTAGAAAGCCTCTGCTGGAAACATCACTTTCTGTGAAAAAAATATATACACTAGATTTTCTAGGGAAATATCTACCTAAAACTAAGGGTTTTCTCAAAGTTTTATTAATCATGTTTTGTATTCTTGCTAATATTGTTGTATCCAGCACCCATCCCACCTAGTCTAGTTCTAGTGGATGTGCACTCAACAGTTCAACCAATAGTACATAAAATGTGTCAGGAATCTGTGACGGGGGACGTGAAGTAGGACTCAAAATGCAGATTTAATGTTAGGGTCTGTGAACTTTGGGTTTCGGTTTCCCGTTTTATTTTGTAGCTCTGGGTCTGTGTTCCTGTCTTTGTCTTGCTTCCCTCCATTGAGTGCCGTTCCTGCCTCCAGTTGTAAAGTTGTTGCAATAAACTCTTTTCTTCATTCCACACATGAGTCTGTATCTTTGGGTCCAAGACCGCTGCCACATGGCCAACTGTGACATTTAAATGTAACAAAAAACGCTCTATATTCAGAGGATAGCTATCACTTAGTACAAAAACTAAAAAGCTGGAGGACAAACTCAACCCCACAAATAAAAATACTGACCAGGCAGCAAAACACTAGACTAATACCAAAATAAAGACGCTAAACTATACAATCCAAATATTCGTTTGTACAATACAATTCTGAGTACTCACAAGAGATATGGACCAAGCATGAGGAGATTAAAAAAATAACATAAAAAAAAATAACTGGCACAGAACAAAGGAACACAGAGACTAAATACACAAGCAAACAGACACAGGTGTAAACGATCAAGACTAGAAACAGGAAATGAGACAAACCAACAACAGACATGATTTCAAAATAAAACAGGAAGTAACCCAACCAAAAAACTCAAGAACACAAAAACACTTAACACAATTTGTGGAACGTGACAGTACCCCTCCCCTTAGGGATGGCACCTGACGTCTCAGGAATCTAAGGATTCATCCTGTAAAAGTCTGAGATCAGGGATTTGTCCACAACAAAACTGGCCAGGATCCATGACCGCTCCTTCGGACCCTTCCAGTCGACCGGGAACTGCTGCCTACATCCTCAGCGCCACACTGCCAGCAACTTGCGCACCGTGTAGACGGGACCGCCGCCGCTGCCCAGACCCGTCAACACTTCAGGACCCAGGCATGGGCAGATGGAACTTGAGCCTCCTGGTCACATGGTGTAGTGGCAGGATGGGTTCTAGGTTCTTGGCAGCCAGTACAGGCTCAAACAAACAAGACTAGGGATCAGTCTTGATATTCTGGGAGCCCCACCGCAAGACATAGTAAAATTAAATCGATTGAAAAACAACAATCGATTGTTGTTTTTTCACGCCTGGACTGGTGTGAGTTCAGCCTCTTAGCGGTGGCTATATACTGCAGGTTCTTGTGGTCAGTCCACACCAAGAATGGCTGCTCCGCTCCCTCTAGCCAATGTCGCCATTCCTCCAGCGCTACTTTTACCGCCAGCAGTTCCATGTCATAATTGCGTTTGGCCTGCGTCAGCCTCCTGGAGAGGAAACCCTCATTGGATGTATCCACCTCCACCACAAACTGGCGATGTTGGTCTGGAATGGTAAGTACAGGAGCCAATGTAAAAAAGTATTTCAACCACTGAAAAGCTGACTCTGCCTGGTGAATGCACAAAGGACACAAGGGGAGAGGTTAAAACATGTAATGGCGCTGCTATGACACTGAAATTATGGATGAACCGCCAGTAGAAATTAGCAAATCCCAAAAACTGCTGAACTTTCTTGCGGTTGATGGGAGTCAGTCAATGATTCCATCTCCACCTGTCCCAGGAAAATAAACAAACCCAATAAGGAAATGGTAGTTACATGAAATTCACATTTTTTGGCTTTGACATATAACTGGTGCTCCAGCAGCCTCTGGAGGACCCATCAAACATGTTTGCGGTGAGTATCCTGGTCAGGGGTAAAAACAAAACAAAAATATTCAGATATTGTAGTAAAACATCATTCACTAGGGCCTGGAATACCGCCGAGGTGTTGGTTTTCCCAAAAGGCATGACCAGGTACTAATAGTGGCCACTAGGAATATTAAACCCCATCTTCCATTCATCCCCCTCCCTAATGCAAACAAAATGCTACGCATTGCACAGATCCAATTTGCTGAACACATGGGCATTTTGCAAGAGTTCAAAAGCCGTAGACATGAGTGGAAGTGGATACCGGTTCTTAATAGTGATCAGGTTGACTGGACTATCGTCAATGCAAGGTCTGAGAGTTCCATCCTTCTTACTTACAAAGAAGAAAGCTGCTGCTGCGGGCGGCAAAGAGAGAGAGCAGAAGGAAGGACAACATGCATGTACAGTACAGTTCTACATAGCAATGTAAAGTAATAGATGTGGTAATGGAGCCTGATAATATAGAGTTGCAATAATCCAGCCTAGACGTAACAAATGCATGGACTAGTTTTTCTGCATCTTTTTGAGACAGGTTGTGCCTGATTTTTGAAATGTTACGTAGGTGAAAAAAGGCAGTCCTTGAAGTTTGTTTTATGGGAGTAAAGAACATATCCTGATCAAAGATAACTCCCAAGATTCCTTACGGTGTCACTGGAGACCAGGGCAATGCCATCTAGAGAAACTATATCTTTAGAGAAGGGAGTCAAGTGCAATAACTTCAGTTTTGTCTGAGTTTAACATCAGAAAAGTGCAGGTCATCCATGTTTTTATGTTCTTAAAGCATGCTTGAAGGTGAGCTAATTGATTGGTTTCATCTAGGTTGATTGATATTTATTATTGGGTATAATCTGCATAACAATGAAAGCAACTAAAACGTGTTTTTAGAAGCTGGTTTTATGTCCGTGTCGTAGCTTTTGTTTGGTTTCAGTGTCTGACGGGAGGTATTTAAGGTCAAACTCTAGTGACTCACTGACCAACTCCGAAGTGCATCCCAGCTGTGTGCTCTGCTTAGTGTCCTTTGGAAACGCTTTCTCTTGTCGTCTGTGCTACTTTGTTTGCGGTGCATTGAGCTCTCAAGGCCACTGTACTTTTCAGCTTCTCAACCTTCAATCAAAGTTCTGTCTCTGTCATAATGATGGAAAAGTACAACACCTCAGGATGATTGTACCGCTACATAACCCAAACAATAAAATGCTGAAATGAATATAAAACATAATTGATTATATAAACCACAGGTTTGTCTTATCAGAGTTACAAGTGTACTGAGCAACAGTTTCACAGCATGGAGAGATCACACAAAGTCTCAGATTGTGGCGGGAGGAAGCCTGTGGTCTTCACACCTGCTGCTCTGAGCCCACTGCTTAGTTTGTGGCTCTCACGTGATTGGCTAATGCCCCTGCATGGTCCTACTGTCAAGTTGCATCATCAGAGTACTTAATGTTGCTGGGATGTGAAACTGTTGTATAAGAAGAAGAACCAGGGTGATAAGGACAGGGGGGCACCAGTGCTGAGGGGTAAAGGACAAGATGACCCACTGTCTCCTTTCCGACAGGAAGCTGATGTTCAAGTCCACCAGTGTACTGAGGAGCTTGATAGGATTTATGGAGCTGAAATCTCTGAACTGTGGTGTGAATGAGGGGGTAGGTGTCAGGATTCTCCAGCTGTTAGCAGTAGTAGGTGGGGAAGAGGGTTGACAGCATCCCATAGAAATGAATAGAAGTGTGCCGGGGAGGTCAGGACCAGTCTCAGGAAGGAGGTGAGGGCCTTTGGTAATTGGTCATTAGGTGTAATGTGTTGTTCCGGTTTGTTTGTGTAATTAGATTTTCCTTTCCTTATTGCTGATCTTAGTCTCTGCTTTGTTCCATGTCTCCAGTGATGAAAGCAGAACAGTTCTTCCTGCCCATGAGGTGTATGCATTCTGTCAGTCAGGGTATGACGTCACCGTGTCTCCATCAGCGCACTGGAAACAGCCTCGCAGGGTTCAGTGGCATCGCGGCACCACCACATGTTAAAGTCCTGCAATCAAAACCCTACTGAAGTAAAAGTAGCAAAAGCAAAATGTACTCAAAGTATCAGCAGTAAAAGTACTCATGTTGCAGTAAACTGGTCCCGTCAGTATTATCTCTGCTGTATCTGGATAAATATTACTGCTGCATTCATGTGTATGTTGCATTTTACTGCTGCATATGTTTAAGGTTGAGCTCATTTGAACACCACCTGGCTGGTTTAATCTGCAGCAATCCATCATATATTGTAAACATTGTGAAAACAGGGCGGCATTTTCCAGCTGATCCAAGAGTGTGTTAGAGTTTCATCCCTCAGTTTATCACAAACATGTGGAGATACGTGGTTTCGACTGGACAAGATCTGAAAAGTAACTAGTAACTAAAGCTGTCAGATAAAAGTACCATTGAAAAAGTACAACATTGTAAAATTCAAAGTTGAATAAAATGGAAATACTCAAGTCCAAGTGCCTTGAATTTGTACTCAAGTACAGCGCTTAAGTAAATGTACTAATTACATTCCACTGGTGTTCAGGGATGAAAATCACGGATTTCCATCTGTTTGCATTCAAAAGAATTTTGTCACACTTGAGTTCAGGAGCGCTGCTCTTCTCTGCTGTCGCCATGTTCTCGCCACCTCCCCATCACCACCACCAGATGGCGCCAAAGAAACATCCTGCAAAGAGAAGCTCAGTCAGCCATTTCAGAGTGTTGAGATTTTACATTTGGGTTAATACGTTTATTCATATCATTAGATGTTTATAATATAAATATAAATATATATATTTGCGTCAATGATCTACATAGTCCTGCCACTAATGAAGTGTTTCTCTTTTTAAAAGAAACCGGTCTAATCTTGATTACAATCATCTTCCATCATTCCTCCCTTGCTATTCCTCTCAACTCTTTGAATGTGACGCTTTAAATCTATTTTACTCGACCGCTTGTCTTCCTGGTACAAACATTCACGTTGGATTTGTGCGGTGTTAAAGTCGCAGCAGTACGCTTAAACGTCCACAGAAGCGCGACACCGCCCCACTGCACTTCGACGCCGCCAGCCTGCCGGGGCAGGGTGGAGTTAAGCCCGAATGCTGCTGCTCAGAGCGGATAGGGAGGGCAGCTAAGAAAAAGTCGCTATCTGGCCTTTCTCCTCGCTGAAAAGTGTCTTTCTGTCGGGGAAGAAGTGAAATCCCGTTAACGGTCCTGGTTGTGAAAGGTCGAGGGGACCCGGCGGGAGTGGATTCACGCGCTCAGGTCAGACTCAACGGTTCCTACTTTGAAAAGTTTCCACCTTTCTAGCAACAAGTCTTTGACGTCAGCACAAACTCGATGTGGAAGCAAGAAACTTCGTGAAAGTACGCAGACGGGCCTGCTAATGTATGGAAGCAGCACATAGAAAGGTTAACGGTTACTTAGTTAGTTAACGGTTAGTTGGGCTAGTTAACGCAAACAGGAAACGACGTGCAGCGAAATATGCGTTGAACCAACACAGCTGAATAATCTATTCCTCCAAGAAACAGTCAGTGTTGTGTTCAGGGTTCCTCAGAATAACTCAGGGCGTCTGGCATTTTGATGAGGTGACGACTGTGTGTGTGTGTGTGTGTGTGTGTGCTTGTGTGGTGAACTGTTGCTCTGTCAAAGTTGTGTATTTTAAAGAACCCGTTGTCTTGAGACACCCGTGTTCCCGGGCTGACCGTCACTGCAGCAGGCGGACATGAGCCGCTGTCACTTGTTCTAGTTGTGCTTTAAGGAAAGCGGAGCGCTGGGCGTGTGTTGCAGCTACCAGACATGCAAGCAAGAAAGAGAACGTAGCCTGAGGGTGTAAATTCTTACACTACTGTGATGTGGTGCACGACAAAGCGGAGGGATCTGCATGTTTACTTTAACCAATAAACTGCTGCTAGTAACGGGCTCTGAGGCACTTTTCTATCTGAAAAGTTGCCAAAAAGTCCAGTGAGCCTGGTATGAGAGGATTCTGGGAGGCCTAATAGCAGCTTGCACCTAGTGCTGCAGGGCATGCTACATGCTGACACATGAAAGGACTGCCTCCATGCAACGTGTGGACGTTTTCACACATATCCCAACCTCACGGCCCAAAGCACCAGCAGAATTTCAGGTGACACCAGAGGAGTTGATGTATTACACTGTAACATTGCTGTTACAACAGAGATGATCAAGATGTTTGAAAGGTTCAGTCAAGTCCCAGGTTTGTTAGAGGAGTCTCATGTCAAGCCCCCCCCCCCCCTCCCATGGCAGAATCCAAAAGAGCATTAAATCTAAGAACAGATTATCTTTGTACAATATTAAATACAAAAAATTCCAACTAAAATACAATTCCACTATAATAACGTACAATATGCTATACTTTATAGAAACAAGTGCTGTTGTATTCCCGGAACAAATGAGTCTTTAGTCTTTTCTTGAAAGTGGCCAGACAGACATAATGCCTTCTTTTGTCTGAGATGATAGAAAGCACAAAGCTGGAGCTACAGGATGTTTGGTGGTTGTGTGTGATACATGTGATGATTAAAATATGATCCAAATGGTTGTTGATTTTAATTTTCTCTTGACTGATTTATGGATTAATGGCTTCACCACTAATATAGCCATAAATGCCATAATGCCATTTCCGTTCCTCTTTGTTTGATCTGAAGCTACAGTTGCATGAGAGAGTCATCATTGTTGTGGGTTGTTGACAGAGCCAGTTCTCCTGCACTATTGGCCTCAGCAGAGAGGAGACAGCTCTGCATCTCCTCTTTAGCTACACATGAGTCACCAGCTGCAGAGTGTAAATATGTAATGTCATCATATAGCAATAACGCCCTCATTGACTTCCCCTCATTATTTGGAAGTATCCCAATCCCTAAAAACTGTGTCTGTCTGTGTGCGTGCACCAACGGTGTACTGAACACATGCTGAGTATGCTTGTGAATCGCTGCAGCAAATTACAGATTCAACCACAGGAGGTCAGCAAAACTTGAAATCAAGTAACCCTAAAGTCCAGTGAAACCCAGAAAGACCAGATGAGAACTTTAATAATGTAAGACCAGTTCAAAGGGAGGAGGAGAGAGGGTGAGTAGCTGGTGATGTATCTGTCCCCATGTAGGGAAATATTTCAAGATTATTTACATTCGGCCCAAACACTTTGGTGGCACATGGTTTTGTTGTCGCTCTGTCTGTCACTTCCTGTGGTGAATGCTGCTGGGAGGAAAGCGCAGAATGATGGCGGACATCTTTGCTGTCTGTCTGTCACAGGGAATCTGGAACTCGTTGCTATGAAAGTCACTGCAGGGGTTCACGGTCCACCGGAGGATAAATTCTTATTGTAAATGTGGTGATGGAGGGGTCTTTCCTATTGTGCCCTATGAGACTATTGGGCTAACCTTCCCAGTTATATACACAAGCACTGTGTCAGCCTATGGCTGCGTTCAGACTGGCAGTAGCCCCTCTTTATCAACTGAATGTAGCCAGTCCTGTGGCAAAGTGTAGCTGCTAACGTAGACGGCTCTTGCAAAACAGCGCAGGGTCGTCCTGCAAAAAAGTGGAGCCACTAGGCTCAACATTTGCTGCAATGTGATGTCATCCAAAGTGCTTCTCTAGAGCAACTTGCCATCAGCTAAATCACTTGTCTTTGTCAACCTCCAGTGGTTTGACTTCTCACCTTGCTGCAGTGACGTCGAAGTGTACTCGGTACACTTCGAGGTACTCTGTTGTCATTTCATGTGTTGTTTCACAGGGAACTTTTCATTGAGAGCCTGGCGGATAAATCAGACAGCAGATGTTATTGGCTGATATCTGTATCCGCCAATAAAGAACAAACTACTGATTTTATCAGCCAGGCCTACTCTCAATGGTTAGGGCTATTAGCTATTCTTATAATTAACCCTTTTTCTATCAGTGGTCCCCCACTGCAGCACAAACTGTAAACATGTTAATGTGTCTAGTAAATATCAGCCTGTCTGTGTATGCGAATGTGAACTTTTCCTGTAACTTAAACAGCCACAATATTTAGGTTGGAGATAATGTAGAGGGAATGTAAGGTTCAGTAGCCTGTAATGAGTGTGTCTTTCAGCTGGACACACACATCCAGCCTGTAGAGTACAAGCTCTGTTGGATAGGTGTCAGTGTGTTGTGTCATGGCCCACTCTCACACCAGTTAAGGAAAGCTGCTTTTCATTCCAGTGTGCTGCGGAGATCAGACTGTAGTGTTTTCCCTTCTGCCATATTTGGTCAAGACAACATGTGCTGCCACTCCTCCAGCACAAGAAATGATTTGTTTTAGCCTTGAGCCAGTTCCCAAGCCCATGTCAGACCAGGGAGAATGCGGCTCATGCTTCATTTAAAGATCATATGAAGCTGTTTGGAGAACGATTGACCGGATTATTTTACGGAGGTGAGACTTGCTCAAGGTGTGAGACTATATGTGCCCTGATTCATCACTATTCAGGTTCCTTTGCCCAATACATTACATTCATTTTGACCTGTCAGCACCACTGACATGCTTAAGAGTATTCTGGTTTATTTATTTACACAAAAACCAGCTGTGGTGTAGCGAGCTGTAGACAAGCATTTAATTTCCCTTTCCAAACAGGTGTGTGTGTGTAGAGGGTGACATGGGAGTGGGTCATCACTCCTGTCCCACCTCACTCGCATTACAGAGTAAAAAAAAGTCCCGTCCCAATCCCGGAAGAATGACTCCCGGCCCATCCCATGTTGTGAAATGCGCTGATTTATTTAGATGTTCTCACCATCCTTTTCTTCGATTACTTTTGTGTTCTACTGCACAGTGTTTTATTTACGCTCATTCATCACCATTCCTGACCTATTGTTATTATGATTCCCATTGACTTTTACTCCTGTCTCGTCCCAGTAATGTAATAAATAGTGAAATTAACTCCCATCCCGCGGGAATTACTGTAACCCTCTGTAGCGTATTCAGGCCCTTTGCAGCCTAAGAGAAAGCTTTGCAGACATTATTCATGTCAGGGTGGAAGAAGTTTCCTGAGAAGACACTGGAGTTGAATAGCATGTAGCATGCCCTGCAGCACTGGGTGCAAGCTGCTATCAGAAAGTATCTCTGTTCATAAAACTAAATAAGTTCTGAGAATGAAGAGTAGTTGTTCTTTTGAGAGAATAAGAAATGTTATATAAAATACTATAACCAATTATATTTCCACGTTTTAATTGCTATGTTTAAATAAATGTAAATAAACAGATGAAATGGCACACATACTGTCTGTTCCAAACAGCCTGGTTTTTAGTTGACTTCCTTTTGAGTTGAAAATTGCAGATGAAATGTTATCTTCCCTCTGCCACAGAATCTCTCCGTCTTCACATTCCTGTATTCCGCAGGGACTGGCTGCATTTAGTTTGTGTGCAGGCTGCCACTGACATAAGGCTGCATAAAGCCTCTCGTCTCTCTTCTCGCCCTCTTTCTCTCTGTCTCTGTGTTCTGGTGCTGGTATTCCAAAGGAATGCAGAGTTGAATTCCTCTGCAGGGCTGCAGGCAGCAGAACAGCTACAGTCTGGGGCTAAATATGTACTAGTGCCTTATTTAAAGGCAACAGAAAGACCTGGACTTGACTGTCAATACATGGCTTCCAGTGGCCAAACACGTATTCAGATTATTTACTCAAGTATCAGGAGCAATATCAAAATGTACAAGGTCTGCATTATCTCCATTATCCAGTAGTGAGTAAAAATATAAAATTGAAACACAAAAGTAAATTAAAAGTAGTTTAAAACTTTACTTCAGGTCCTGACTAGATATTACTTTCCACCTCAGGTTTTACAGACAGGAGACTAATAATTATTATATATTTGGACTCAAGCGGGCAGTATGCTAATATCATGACTATGTCAAAATCCTCCAGTGTTCAGGTTGTTAGGCTCCAAAGTCATTTTGACAGTGTCACAGAAGGGTACACACCGCTGTTAACAGGTGTTTCAGTTTGATGTAGGTGTGCCAGGTAGTGATCACTAAGAAGGACTACTGGATGTAGGTGTGCCAGGTTGTCACAATACCAAAATTCTGACTTCGGTATGATACCAGCCTAAAGTATTTTGATACCAATACTGAAACGATACCACGGCAAAAATCTAAAACGTCAGGAAAAGTAATGGAATAATAAATGACACAATATGAAACTTAAATAAATAACATATTTTGGCTGCATGGCTTCACCAGGATAATTAACAACTAGGACCCCCTGAAGATGGCAAAATAATTTTTTTGTCAAATTAAGCAAATGATTTACTATGTATCTTTATTATAAAATGTATTTTCATGTTTAAATATTGAAAGGTGAGGAGCAACGCAGATAATGCGACTGATAACAGTGAACAGGCAGCTGCTGACGTGGTTACCGGTGCCGGTTGTATTTTATTGCCGGTTGCACAATAATACGTTCTGACTCCGCAGGTCCGCTGCTATTCATAATGTCGCTGTATGAACTGTGAATCTTTCAGAACAGCAACCCGCTGTCAGAAAACCTCACAAGATCAGTAAACAGTAAAATCCACGTTGTGCCAGCTGTGTGTAATATTATGCAGAGGAGTCAGTGCATGTCTATTGAGTTTGCAGGAAACACAAGTAAAATGATTTACTGATCATTTTGATGATGATTTACTGATTGCCTTCAATCGGAGCAGGTCACCTCGCAACATCTTTTATTTTTTCTGCTGAGAATTAAAAATAGTGCATGGCTGAGAGTGCATCACTTGCTGATGCCATTCTTCACATTCACCATGTAACCTGCATTATATGGTCAACGTGATATGCTGTACAAGGTGGGCGCGAGCATGTAAGAAAATGTTATATGGCCACTATAACTTGACGCGCCAGATGTCTGTGAACTCACTACTCCCACTGTCTGCAGGGAGTAGCAGAACGCAGCACACACTGCAGTTGTGGCACTCACTGACTTGCTCTCGAATTTTAAAAGTTAAAAAAATTATTGGTATTAATAAAATGGGGTATTGGACCGTTTTTAATGGCAGGGTATTGCGGTACCTTCTTGGTAGAGAGCACTGTAAGAAGGACTGTTTATTGTCATTGTTGCCTTTATATCTTTTAGGAGCTGCAGCTGTGTCCGCTATGCTGTCTCTCTGACTCTCTTGGCAGTGGTGCCACTGTGGAGGATGACTGCCTAAATGTTCTAGTATTGTTACAGCCCAGCAATGACTGTTTCCTTTTTCTGTGGCGGCTTGTGACGGCAGTCCACATATTGGAAAGTAAAACATAAGAGTGTTTTAGTAAATCTGATGCCAACTCTAATACAGGGTGATTTACTAGTTTGCAGCAGGGTGTTTGGTGACCATGAGGCAGTGTGTTTCAGATGTAGCAGCACAGGCAGCAGGGTGGGTAAAGGCCACCATAACACAGGATGTTTGAGTGCAGCTGGGAACAGAAGACGGTAGAGCTCATTGGTTGCAAAGAGCTGTATGCACTCTGCAGCACTGTGAACTCGTGGTCAACTGTTCTTCACCACGGCTTGTTTTACTTCTGCTCTGCTGCTTTACTGTCAACACTAATGAATTTTTAGTGAAAGGAGAAGACGTCTGTTGTCATTGCCAACAGCTCTCCTGAAAATAAAAAAACCGAAATCATTGATCCAACTAACTGTGGTTTGTGCAGCCACAGCCTGACATAATGTTAGAGAAATGTTCTTTATGAGAAGTGTCAAATGCAGAATTTTCACGTCATTTCACACCAGTATTATGCTGTAGTGGTATTAATCCTTAAGAATCATATTTGTGCCACTACCTTCTGTGTACCGGGGACCCTGGTGTCTGTGAAACATGCAATTACGCTGTACTACCTCCGTTCTGTGGAACAGGTTCACGTCACAGACACATTCTAAATACTGCTCTACAACTTTGTTGTACACTTGCTAAGCTAATGGCACACTGTTCCTCTCTCATTTCACTGCTGCCATACTTGAAAGTGATATTTTATTATTATTAAGTGAAAAAGAAATGGCATGCACGCATGGCATTAGGAATGGGATGTACTGACAAGTAACAAAAGCCAGGATACAACCTTTCAAATAAAAGCAAGAAATAAGTTTAGCGACACAGTTGGATTGATCTGAGGTTTTTGTCTCTTCCCTGCTCCCTACAGCAGCTTTAGTCATCACAATGTCCATAGAAACCACTTCTTTTCATCATGGTCAGGAGTAGTAGTCAGTGGAGAGGTGACAGGACAAGAGACATGAGGCAGCTGCCAGTTCCCCGGAGAAAAGACCTTTGATATCTAGTAATAAAGAGAAAACATGTCATGATCATTTCTCATTACACTGAGCAAATATTCATTTATGATGGTGGCAGCCTTATTCTGCCATAGTGAGCTCTCTGCAGCCAGCCTGAGTCTGTAGGTGGTCAGGTAGCACCACAATCAGAGTGCTTCTGTTTTCTCTAGCGGATCGCTTCAGGTCACAACCTTTTTCATATCACCAACTTGTTTTCAAGCAGGACCTTTAGTATTTGGACGAAGAAGCTGTCTGCAGTGAAACGGGCTAGCTCATAGTGTCACCGGGATGAATGCACCAAAAACAAACAAACCCTACCTATTAAACTATTATTCTTTCAATGAATAACATTTGTTTGGTTTATAAAGTGTGAGAAAATAGTTTTCTAAAGACCAAGAAAAAAGGAGATTCTTGCTTTGCCCCACCAACAGTCCATGACCTAAATACATTAGGTCAATAAAAGTAGCAAATCTTCACAAGTGAAAAGCTGGGACCAATCGTAGTTTGGCAGTTTAGAGTGAATCATGACCGATTATCAGAATAGTTTTCTGTCAATTGGCGAATCAATGAATGCACCATGGGTTTCCGCTCTAATTTAGACCCTATCACATGTTTCATATTTACTCCTCATGTTTCTCTTACACACAGTGGAGCTGTCTGCTGTTGTTATGATGCCTTCTGTCGTACTCCGCAGAGAACGGATGGTATTTGTGTAGTGTCCCCCAGCTCAGTATGTGCGTCCTGCACAACAGATGTGTTTACCAGCTGGATATGTCTGCTGTCATGGTGTCAAAACCCTGGTCTCCCTTACACCAAACTGCCATATCCACATATCCACACTGACCACTTATCAGTCAGTTGTATGTGTTTGCCCTTAGTACAGTTTGTTGTCAGTGTAGCATCTTGTTCTTATGAAATACACAGCTTTGCCACCTATTCAGACCAACGGGCCAGGCCCAGGTCACATGTTCTGTTATGACCTTTTAGTTTAGTTCTGTGTTTGCTCAGATGTGTGTTCTGTATCTCCTCTACAAATTCAACTGGCTTTGATTATAAGGAACCGAACAGGTTTTTGGACACTGAACACTGGCTGATGTTTGCAGTAGAGGCTGTAGGCAGAGGATCTACACTACCACATGCTGTGTTTATCAGCCCTGGAGAGCAGTTGTGACAGTGAAAGATAAGTTACTGTAATATTCCTCTGGTTGATGGTGCACACTTCCACCAACGCTGTCAAACAGTCTGGTCAGGCCTGAAGGACACGAGATAGAGGCTGAGATGTACAGTATCTGACCGCTGCTTGGCCTCAAGATGACAGTTGACTGCTGTCACTTTACAGTGGATGTCTGGACTGGACTGACAAGAAGTGAAGCCAGCTAAGAAAGGTCTTCAAGCACTGATGATGCCAATATTTGATGCTTTATGTAACTTGTTAGTGAGCACACACAGAGACACACTTACTTATTAGCGATGGCTTAGTTCCATTTAGCAGTTTATTAAAATGTTTTTTGTCTTTTCGGACGTCACAAAGCAACAGTATGCACAAGTGTGAAAATAAGTTGGAATAAAGTGGAGTTATCCACGCTGCTGTGCACATGCTTATTAACACAATCATATTGTTCAGCATACATCGGTCAGTGCTCAGCCTCTCTATTGTTTTCTAGTGTTTTCCTGCCAAACTGCTGTGGTCTGCAGTGCGCTCTTCCTCATTTCTCACTAAGTGCAATAATTACTGCTGTGACTCGGCACTTCCTCTTTCAGTCAGGGTGGCGCAGGAAGCATCCAAAGTATATTTTCTGAAGTCTCCAGACTTTGTGTGTCTTTGATGTGATACTTATCAAAGTGGACGACAGGAAGGTCTCTGTAGCCTCGGCTCTTTGGTCCTAAATGTGCTTCTTTTAATAATAAAAATGGAGAGAACCACTGAAAATAGAGGAGCATTTGGAAAGGTGACACACACACTTGGATGAGCTATAGATGAGTCCCCTGTGATTTTTCCTCCCATTCACTGCAGGCAGGACACACAGCTACCAGTCCCAGATGAATCATGGCTGGGAGTATACAGATGGCTAAAATGCCCTTTTATGGCATCGAAGGGCTTTTTTAAAACAGGAAATGACATCAGAACATTTGACTGGGATCTCACAAGAACCCTGTCATTCCAGAGTGGAGGAATATCCAAGGATCCAAGGACCCCCCCCCACACACACACCCCAAACTGAAATAGCTTAATAGCTGTTTGAATGAAGATGTTATTTCATCTATGACAGTCTGATGAGAGCCACCAATCACAGAGCCAACAGAGACCAGCTGCCAGCTGTTACATATCAGGAATATGTGGCAAGGCATAGGGGCTATCACAACATACAAAAAAGCCCCTCCTCCTGCGTGTGAAGCTGGCGAGGACCTTCTAAACAAACTCAAAAACGTTTTCGGTAGGTTTGAGGCACTAAATGGCACTTTGGTGGAGAAAGCTGTTCCCATCCAGGAAGAAAAGGCACTCTGTCTTGACACAGCTGACATGCGAAAGACTCTGAGGAGAGTCAACACGGAATGCCCCAGGCCCTGATAACATACCTGGGTGGGTGCTCAGGGAATGTGCAGACCAGCTGGCTTGTGTTCTAACGGACATTTTTAACACCTCGCTGGACCAAGCCATAGTCCCATCGTGCTTCATGATTGCCACCATCATCCCAGTGCCAAAAAAAATCACATCACTCAACGATTACCGTCCCGTTGCACTCACTCCCATTATGATAAAGTGCTTTGAGAGGCTGGTAAAGGAGCATGTCATCTACAGACTCCCTCCCACTTTCGACCCCTTCCACTGAGGACGCCATCTCCTCCGCTCTTCACCGGAGCCTTTAACACCTGGAGGAGAAGAACACTCACGTGCGGAGGCTGTTCCTGGACTTCAGTTTAGCGTTTAATACCATCATTCCACAACATCTACCTGATCCTGAATGTGGACAAAACCAAAGAGGTCCTTGTCGACTTCAGGAAGAACCAGCCCAGTCACGCTCCACTTCTCATCAACATCACGGCTGTGGAGCTGGTCAGCAGCACAAAG
>JAVQJL010049456.1:0-19648 GCA_036024295.1 Nannoperca obscura
TTTTTTTTTTTAATTAATTAAATCTAAAAATTTGTTGTTTTTATTGTTAAAAAATCTGCCCCCCCCCCCCCCCCCCCCCCACACACACACACACACACTGCTGGTTTGACAGAATTGAAGTTTCTGAAGTTTTAATGTCAGCATATTGATAAAATATAGAGCATACAGTTTATTTTTGATGATGTTTGATTGAAAGCGTCTTGCCTTCATCTATAAATTATGATGTCTTAACCATGAGAATGCATATATGGTAAAATAATAAATAAATACAGTATGTATGTTATTTATGTGCTATTTGAATGCAGCTCATAATTTATCACTCACATTGACCCTGTTGATTTTACATTAATCATAGTGAGGTGAACTGAGAAGTCTGCCCCTGACAGAGCAGAAACACCAGGGGGCCGTTAGCTGAAACCATATTTTATTCTCTGTTCTCTGTTGGTGGCAGATGAAATTGAGTTTATAGACATGTTCACAGATTTGCTTTACTTTGTTGTATATGGGAAACTAAACAGAACTACACAATGTATAGATACACAGGCCAGCACAGTAAAGTGCATGTGCTGCAGCCCTGTTTGATGTTTTTTACCATTTAAATTGACACTAAGATGTTAAGTATTTAGGAAACACAATAAGCATATTCAGCAGTTTTTTTCCAGAATCCAAAGAGAAATATATTTTAAAAATCTCAACATGAAGCACATTAGTTCAGTTCCCCGGTATTACAAATTTATAAAAGGTGGGTAAACTAAGAGCTGCAATTTAACCTCAGCCATTTGTATCCTAACAGCATAAAAATGGCCTGTCTCTAACATAATGGTAAACAAACAATAAAATCAAGCCGTCCTCTGCCTGAGCAGGAATTCAGAGGTGACTGTCGTATCGAGGCCTCTGTGCAAATTTGGATAGCTCCGATACCCAGTGATCTCACACTGATCCCTTAGTATAGCAGCAAATATTTTCGATTTTCCGCAGGACAAAGAGCTGTGTTTTTCTATCTTTCTTTGAACTTTCTGAATTTGATTGACAACACACTCAATACTGGTGCAGGACCTGCTTTTCACTCACTTCAAATTCTTTCTCTCTGAATTAGCATTGGAAAGTACCGGAATGGATTCTTCACTTCCTGCACTCACACTGCAATGTTCACTAAAAAGTTTCACAAACACCTTAAACTTTTTAACACCTGTGTCACGCAGTTAAAGGATCTGTTGTTTTCCGGGCATCTAACACAGTGGAAAGTTTGTATGCAGATTGTATGCAGCACACATATTTATGTATTGTAAAATAAACAGTACATGCAGCTTAATATTGACAGTCGCATCCTGAATGTAGTCTGATGAAACCTGCCTATGCTAGAGATTGAGGGGATGCGTGTCACACTGTTCCTCAGGCTGTGACACATGTCTTGTTGGGCAGGCAAAGCTACTCTCTGTCTCCCCCCTCTCACTTTATCTCACATTGCGAGAGAGGAACATGCTCTCTTTCTATGCGCTCCACAGCCTCCTTGTTCTCTCCTCTCACTGTAACACTGCAGTATTTCAGCATACCAATAACTGGGACTGTGGGGGATCCTCTCCTCCTCCTCCTCACTGTGCTGCCAGCCACCCAGGTGTGACTACATGTCAGGGAACAGTCTCACTACTGCCACAATTACACTCTGCTCCTGACTTTGCCATGCCAGCCCTTCTTATTAATCCATGGCCCACAGAAACTACTGTTGCACATGTGTATACATTTGCTGTATTAAGCATGGATGTACCGGCACTTACTGGTAAAGAATCTGATACATGCATGTGAACATTTAAGTATGCCATTTTGTTTGCTGTTTTTGTGAAGATAACAGAAGTATGGTTTGTTTGAAGGGCTGGGGTTGGGTATTTGCAGCTGTAGTGACACACAAAGGGATTGTGTGTGGGTGTGAAGGGGAGGACAGGTTTAATGGACAGAAACGAATAGGTTTAAGTGACAATATTGGTGTAATTTACAGTTATGGCTCATTTATAGCCTGCACATCGTTTATGCTTCAACACATGCAATATGTAATTACAGTTTCTTTGGCTTTTTAAATATACAATAACTTCATTATTTTACAGTGTCAAATCTATCCCAAAATTACCGTCTTCTTATCCAAAATAAGAAGACATGGATAGTTTGCGAGGCAAATATCTGTTTTTTTTAAGGGATTATTTCCCAGTGGAGACTTCCATTCTCTCCTGTGGGTGTCAGGTGATTGACAGAAAGCAGAGTGTAATGTAATGTGTGCAATGACATGAAAACACTCATCCCAGTCAAAACAGAATAACAACACAGCAGAGATGAAATTAAATTATGACTTTATACAGACTGATGGATTATCTTGCTTGGGAAATGTCAAAAGTCTGTGCACAAAGTGAATGGCAGTAAATGGCAGCTTCTAAATTTAGGGGAGTGAACCCTGATAACTCCAACTTTGCTGAGGGTGGGTAACCTAGATAATTGGCAACCAAAGCTACTGCCTAATGTTAATGAATTCTATAAAATATTTCACTGGGCTCATGTATAAACAGATACCCTAAAATGGCAAATACAATTAAAGATTAAACAGTGTAAGAATGTGCAAACAACAGTTTTTATATTCTGTACACAATAATATATACAAAATAAACAACTCATTTGAAAATGAAAAAGTTAGACATTAGTAGTGGTGTAACAGATCACAAAAGTCATGCTTTGGATTGGATTATGGATCACGGAAAGGTTTTCAGATAATAAAAATAAAGAAGTTAGACAAATAACTTTGTTTTCCATGTATTTTTTATTAAAGAACTAAACGTAGCTCCCGTCACTGACACACCAGGGTGACATCTTTTCAAATTATCATATGTTTTCTCGTCGTACAATGTCTATACACTGTTACAGTTTTGTCCACAACCCTTTCTCCATCAAGATATTTAATGGGGAAGCCAAAATGCAACCATGCCTGGGATTTAAATGATGCAGGAGGCCTCTCAAGCTCCTCCTTTTCTTCGCTAGCCATGATTGTCAATCACTGTGCTTCTTGTCCTCTTACATCCCTGATTCGTTGAGATTCAACATGATCTGTTCACGTGAACACAACATGCCCCGTTTATGTGAAAAACAGTTTTTTAAATAAATAAGTTTTTTAGTCTTGTATCTTTTTACTGCTACTCTGCACCTAGATTTAGGTAATTGGTAGGTAACAGTAACAAAACATCAAATTTGTGACGATGCATTTTTCAGATAACCCAATAGGTTTTCAAATGGTTTATTTTGCCTAAAAGACATGAACATGTTCTTCACCCAGGAAAAGGAACCCTTAATCATTTAGTATATCCAAACAAAATCTTAATCACCATATTTGTAAATACATGGTTTTCATTGGTCAGTGACGATGTACTGTATACTAATCTATAGTATACCATTTTGCAATAGTTACCATTATTTACTAACAGGAAATTACAAAATAAGTTTGTTGATATTTGAGATATGGGATTTTTGAGTATACCAATTTTTCACACTGCTTACTCAAAACCTGTTTAGAGTTGAGTGTGGAATTGGGGCACAGCTATGACTTTCAATACTGAACTGTGTTTGACCTGCAGTACCTGTGCCGCTCCGGCCTCCTTTACCCACCGTGCAGCGGGAAAAGGAGGTGGAGTGGCTGTCATTCTGAAACTGTGAGCGTCACGGGCCAGCCAAGCACTGCAGGTCAGGACAATTTGGTAGGCCAAAACAAGACATCATGACAGATCAGATGGCACTTTGATAGGGCTTTTTTTTAAAAACTCCTCTTTTTGGTTTCCCACTCAGCTGGTGGAATACTCAAATATAGACCACACAGGACCAGAAGGATTTGATCTGCTGCTGGTGAACCATATTTAAAACACACTGTTCATTTAGATGAATTCTTACCAGGAGAATAAGTTCCCCAGCCTCTTTGATTCCACTTCATTTGGTGTCAGAAAAAGAAATGCTGTTGAGATTCTTCAGTGATACTGGGGATTCCCCTTGGAGCAGGAGCAGGTTGGCGTTCACTGATTTGCTCAAGGGCACTTCAGCAGGGTGGATGCCTGCTGACACGGGGCGCATGCAGAATTGAAGAGTGGTCCTTGTTACTCAGTAAACCGTCAGCATGCCCACAGCGTACATTTTGAGAGAAATACAAAGGAAGTGAGAGGGTAAAGGGGGAAAAACAATAGGGGGAGGTTCAAATGCAAATGAGGGGGCAGAGATTGCAGGAGTTAAGGTAAAATCGGAAAAAGGAGGAGACGGGTTGGCTGCTGGAGGATGAGGAGGAACGGGGGTGAGGTGTGGCAGTGGCGGGATGGGGGGTGGGGTGTCTGACATCGCCCCCACGGTCATAACAGCAAGGTCTGCATATGGGAGCAGCTGCTGTGCCCTCTGCTTCCTCCCTGGAAAATATGGCTGGAATATTAATTGTGCTTCTAATTCTGCTTATCGCAGCTTTTTGTGACGCTCAGAAGGTCCAGAGAGCCCTGTTATGTTCGCCTGTTAGCAAACATGACTGTCTCGCCCAAGCATGGGTTGGACTACCAGAAAATCAAAGCTTTATCTCTGGAATCAGAATGCTTTATTGGGCCAGACACCACAACAAGCAAAAAAAAGATCATCTTGTTATTTACAGGAGCATTTAACAGTTTGTTTCTCAGTTGGCTCCTCTGTGCAGACATTATTTTAAAATAACATGGGAAAAAAAGTCTCTCCTCACGTCACTTTGATGCAATCTGTTTCAGTTTCTACCTTTGGCATCACCTCCATTTCTGACTCACATTGTTAGCTCATTGTTTGACATGAGATCAGCTTGATTGGCTGCGATGTACTTATACAAGAGTTGGGCTAATTTGAAGTAAACTCTGTGCAAGTGGCTGAGTCGTTGTTTTGTGACCCTGTTTGTGTTGGATGAGCGCACCGTGCGTCTCTTGGGAGCAGCCTACAGGCATCCCACAGATCTGACGCGCAGCTCCGCACGCTCACAGAGAAAGAAAGAGGAAGGGAAAGAAGAAAAAAAATACAGTTCCCCAAGAATCCTGGCTGAATACATTACAGAGAAATAAAAACTAACTTTATCAAGTTTTTTTTCCAAAGCTGGGGTCAAAATAAGTAAAGATGAAACATGCATATACTCAAGAGCATGGCGAAAAGCCTACAAGGTTTTTAGATTGTAAATGTACACCTTCTGTTTTTGAAATGCTTTTCACACCCTGTTGCGAATGGGTACATAATCTTATGAAGAAAGGGAACCTGTGAAAAACCTACAGCGCAGCATTTTGTGATATTCATGCTGGAGCAGAATTCAAACTCCCGTTCTCAGAGACAACATGGCGATATCTTTGTAAAATCAGAAAATATACAGGACCTTTGTGAATGTATACATAAGGGCCTGCAGGGATTTTTGCCCCCCCCTTGTGCCACTGAAGCACCTCAGCACTCAGCGGGACCTCTCAGATGACAGAAGGAGCTGAAATGTCAAAAGAAGGATAGAAGGAGAGGTGTTGGTGAAGATAGAGAGAGGGGGGGGGTGTGGACCATAGGGATCCTTGCGTGGGGTGGTATATGCAGGATGCCCCTCCTCTGCATATACCACCCCAGGTCAGAATCAGTGAGTACCAGTTTAATCTGATAGGAGTTCATCCATGCAGAGGAGCTGGAGAACCATGCAGAGAAGCAACAGTGATATGCACAAATTATACACCGGTGAGAGGAGAAGACAGACAGGGGAAAATATATGGACGTGTGTGGAATGTAGATGATTTGTGACAGAGGAGGGGAGACGAAGAAAAGAGGCATCATGGGCTGCTTTGAAAACATGACAGCTGGAGTCATGCACAGGTAAATGTGCAAGGTACACCACAGTTGCTTAACAAACCTACTTGTTAAATGGATAGCTTGGTACAGATGGAAACAGAGGAAGAAAAGAAAGTAGCATGACAAATTAAAGAGGTCCGTGATTTGTGATCAATACAGGTGAACCCCCTCCTTCCTCCACCTTCACCGAACAGCGAGGGTCACCCCTACTTTCCTCTCTCCTTCCGCATCACTGCATCCCCTCGTCATGCACTGTAATTAAAACCACAGGTGGGACCCGTAACACTGCCTGGCTGCTCCCAGCATGCAACAGGCACCATCTGGTTCACAGGAGGGGTGTTTTTTTCCTCCAAACAGCCAGGGGTTAAAACATCAAAGGCTCTGATCTTTGATCGGACCTCAGCGGGGTCGAGAGCAGAGGGAATAATATCCACTGTCTTTTGTATCTTTCTGCAACACAAAGCGTGAAATGGGAATGCGAGCATGAGCTTGTAAGCCACCAGGTCAGCTACCTGCCATTCCTACAGGGACCTTTTGCCGTCACCTATACCTCCTTTCCTGGTATCACGTCCTCCTAAAATCTCTGCCTGCTAACCTGTTAGAGTGTATTCTCCAAAGACTCCTGCAGTGCTGATTACTTTTGCTCCGGTGCATGCTTCGCTAAAGCGAACATGCTCACTACTCCTTGAAACATGGCAGAAGTCATAAGAAAACACGCTCTGTCTAGGTCACAGCACATCACAGAGCTTTGAATATGATGAAATCTCTGGTGTATTTGTATGTTTTGCAGTGTTTGTTTTTCTGAGCCTTTTTTCAGTGACAGTGAAATGTAATATTAATTTAATATTCATTTTTTTCTGTAAGGTAAGACTGCATGGTAGGCTAAGAATCTTGCTTGGCAAGTGGGGAAATATCTCTTTCAAATCAATATCTGAAATGAAAAGTTATGAGGAAGACAAAATCATCTCTCAAAGCCATCACTCTCTCCGCCACTGTAATAGAGCCTTTAAACAAAGCATTATGCAGCTGTCTCTAGACGCAAGATGACAGACCTGTTTTGAATTATTTTCACTGACAGGAAAGTGTTACGGCACAGGACGGAAAAGCTCATTTGAGATCAGCACAGAGGACAGAGTTTCACCTGGGGTGTTGGCAGATTGCATGTCTACCTTTGTTCACTCCAGTCTACATGGTGCAAGTGGCATTCATGGAACAGCCCCCCTGGTGGAGAAATTCACTTTAAGTTTGGTCTCTGAGGAACAATAAAGACCCCAAACAGCGTGCCTAAATTTAAGCTAGCATGAAATCCCTCTGCTGCTCCTGGGTGGCTGGTTTGCCTCCTCCCTCCTCTTTCATTGATTTGACACAATGTTTCAGATGTCGCAATGTCATTTGTATTTACATGTTAGTTTTATGTACCGGGAGGTTTAGAACCAGTTATGTCTGTATGTGTGTGTGTGTGTGTGTGTGTGTTAACTGAATGTGTCCTGAGCATCTGTTGTAGGCCTAATAGAGGTGAGTTTAGAGTCTACAAACAAACAAGGGGAGTACTACTGCATCATATAGCATGTTGAATTTTTAAAGCACTAGTGATTGAAAGGTCTCGATCAGGGTGGCAATGGCTTGTGATCCAGATTAATAACAGTGTAACAAAGCATAATAAAAAGTGAGGTAACAGCATGGAAGTCTATTTAAATTGTATTTCTGTTTAAGCACCAATTCGTCAAAAAGATAACCGCTCCCCTGGAAAGTGAATGTCCAATAATAGCTTAGCAACCGTAACTAGGCACACAAAGCTTTGGATTTCTCCCCATGTTGAAGTGGTGTACATAGGGCGTTGCCCATATAAAGAGTATGGATGGTAGTTTCTTTTTTTTTTTTTACCCTCTCCAAACCCAAAAATTCAAAAGAAAAAAGTGTAAGGAGTGGATTACACAGTGTGTTTATCTGCGCTAACGCAAAGCGGTCAAATTAGCATGTGTGGGTAACTAGCTTACTATGTACAACTATAACCTAACTCAGCTTTACTTTCAAGATGAAGGAGCATTTCATAATATATTATTTTATTTTGTGGGCTTACAGGTTACATTTGAAAACTGTTTTCATGACAAGCATGTCCACTGTGGGGTATTTCCATACATTTTGATACCCTGGATGCTAATTTTAGAGTGTAAGTTAACATTAGCTGCCCTGTCCTGTTCTTTATTGGATTTGTGAAAGTTTATACTCCAGCAACACCAGTCACTAATTTTTCGAGATAGCCCTACGTTAACTAACCTCAATCAATTAGTCCTCATCCTAAAAGCATTTTCTCCTGTAACATTAAAGTTAAACATACTGTTTGAAAAAACAAAATGTACAGGACATAAACCTAACCTCTGTCTTGCTTGTCCAAGTATGTAAGCTAATTAACTAAACATGGTTAGCATGAAATAACAGTCAGATTTCTCCTAATAATATTAG
The DNA here is from genome assembly GCA_036024295.1 of Nannoperca obscura. Taxonomy (NCBI): domain Eukaryota; kingdom Metazoa; phylum Chordata; class Actinopteri; order Centrarchiformes; family Percichthyidae; genus Nannoperca; species Nannoperca obscura. The sequence goes on from JAVQJL010049456.1 coordinate 8,296, forward strand.
GACTAAGAAGCCATCAAGTAACTGCATTGTGTTGAGTGAGAATGGAAAGAGACTACCTTTCTAAAGGCAAAGTCCTTGTTAATATGGAAGTGCAATGTTGTATGGAAGCTGCAGTTCAGCCTAAGGAATTTAAAATTATGGAAGGCATGCTACACCTGTGGGAAATCTGTGAAAATTATTTAGAAATAGTAAGCTTTTCTGATTCACCAAGCACTCAGAGAGCGCATATATGGAAAGAGAGGGGCACTATTACTTTTGATGTGATCACTGACCTTGATCCAGATCTCTTTGTGGAGTGGGAGCCATTCTATTTCGGAGGGAAGAGTAAAAGCGACACATTCAACGGCACACTATCCATTAAGGCCGGCGCAGCAGGGGCATTTTTTTTTATCAAAATGCAGTGCTTATTGATGGATTGAGATTCATGTCTCGCAGTTCAGATATGATAACCCACGCTACTTGGCCTTCAATTCACATCTCTTTTTGCCTCACAATTCATCCCTCTCCCCTCTCTCTTGCTTGTTCTCCCTCCACACTTTCACTCTCACTCCATCATGAGCCATCTGTTCTTTACCCCATGTGTCATATCTCTTTGCCCCCTGTCCACCACCCTCATCTCTAGCTATTCTCCTCCCTCTCCACCATTTCTTCACCTCTCCTTTCGTGCCCAGCGAGAAGTAGTTGGAACTAGCAGCTCTAGAATTCTGATCAGCCACTTTGTGGTCTAAGAAGGCTTGCCAAACTGCCTTTCCGATTAATCAATAGTTCCATTGGCTGTGGTTAACACCTGTAACCTCTGCATTACATGGAAGGAAATTTTCAGTCCTGGAGCAGAATAGCAAACATCTAACTTATCCTGGCTACAGCCAAATCCTGCTTATTGCAAAACATTTTACCCACTGAACAGATAAGTTCTGTGGGTTTAGAAACATGGAGGTCTCTTTCTCTCATTTGAGTGAATGAGTGAGCAAATAAATTCTGATTAAAAAAAAGCCTACCTGTGGGCTGTTTTTTGTATCCGCTTCAGCTCCGCGGTTACCATATGGATGCGTAAGGAAAGTGAAGTACACTTAGATGCTGCGATAGAGGTAAATGAAATTCATACTGCAGTATCTAGGTCATTTGTAAGGCCCAAAGCAACATCTCCTTCCCTGCCTGCCTGCCTTTTCCGTGTGTTGCTTGAATCTGTGGAACATCAAGGAGATGAAAACACTTCACATCCTGTATATGCAACAGCTCACACAAGAATTGTGTGCTGCAAGCATGCCAGCATGGCCCTTGGAGTTTCTTTTGACAGTTTATAGATAGAAGGAGCTATTATTGTATAACTAAATGCATCAATATACACTTTTTAAAAGGATATGCACAACTAACTCAATGGAAGCTAGAGCCCTCCTGACACACTGAAATAGTCAAATAAGTCATCTTGAGCAAATGAGCTTTTCTTTAATTAATTATTAAAATCACCAAAACTATTTTTGTTATTTCCTTGTAATATACAGTATATACATAATCTGAGTTTGGTTTGGTTTTCTTTATTATAAAAAAAAGATACTTACAGTAACATTGTGTCAGAACTAATACAGAACATACAAAGACATACAGATGCACTAGGGTTATGTACATAACAGATACAAAACAGTTATGAAAAAGAATGAAACATAATCAAGCTGTTAAAATTAAATATCACACATAACTTACCCTAACTTTTTCTCCTTGTGGTCTGGGAAAGATCAACTTATAGTAACTTTAAACCTGCATTAACTGATGCAAACTGTGAATGCAACACAACCATATTATCCCCTTATAAAGTTCATATGGCAAAGGTGTTAGCCAACAGTTTCCCACTTACTTCTCCAGCAGTTACAGAGCAACATTAGCATTCATTTGGAGTTGTGTTTCTTTCCACTTGATGGACTTACATCCAATATTTAATGTTCTTTTACCTCTGTTATGGTCTCCACTAACTCCTAACAGGCTCTTTGGCTGTGAAATGCTCCACCAGCAAGTCGCTAACTTTATCTGTCTAAAAACAACATTGATGAGAGCGCTGAGAGTGAACCAAAACAGTTAAATATGGGCTGCAAAACCAAAACAATAAGTGAAGGAGAACGCTATAAATCTGCAGAGTCAGGCAAGTGAAACTTGTCCCATACACGTAGTCATTTGATGAATTGTTAAAAATATTCATTATAGCAGCTTTAAAGAAAAACCCTCTATAAATCCCTTCAAAGCTGAAATCCATACCTTTCTGCATGCTGTTGACCTTTCGAGGGTAGAGAGTCAACTAGTTATGTTTCCATTAAAATGTTGCACAAGTTTTAAACAAAGTTCAGAAACTTTTTGGCAAATTAAATGTGTTTCCATCAGATATATATTTAAAACAATGTAACATGGCGACATAATTAATTTAGCTGCAGCAACTCTATGGCATTTCATTGCTGCTTCCCACCTATGATAGAATTTGTGTTTCTTTTTGAATTAATTAATTCACCTCTCTTCATCATGTGTTCCCCATGGTCTCTTTATCAGCCCCTATGGTGATAGATAGGGTGTTAAGGGACACATAAAGACAAACGGGTTGGAAATGTATCAACTGAAACAATGAAGATCACAGGGTTGTTGGGTAAGTTTGTTTAGGAGCCTTCTGTTGAAACCTGAAAGATGTGCCAGCTCACAGTGTGATGTTGAACACTATTAAAGTAACAGCTTGTACAATGTAACTTTTATTTCTCAACCTGTTTAATGGTTTTAAATATTTTTGTTTTTTTCTGTGGATAACTGGCCAAAGAATATTTCAAATATTTTAGTTACACCTGTGCAATTTAATATGGGATAGATTTCCAATAGTCTAAAACAGCTTTATGGGATTTTGGCTTCAGGGAATAAGTAAATAAATAAACTCTAGCAGAGATGTCTTCATTGTCTCAATAGACCAGAATGCATTGCAGCCACAAAACATGGTCATCCTCCTTCTCAGTCAGTTACTACTACTAATAGTATCATTGCTCTCTTCTCTGACATATCTGTAAGTCCATGCTTTTTTTTTTTATGAAAAGCATTCTGGGAAAGTTGTAGGCAAGTTGATGCAAGTGTGTACAATGACAAACTAAATTGCTGCACTTCATCATAAAGATGCACTGAGTATCACAAGCTGATGATATAGAGAGGGAGTGAATGTGAGGCTGGAATTCTCCTTTAATGTTGGTGGGATAAACACTGCAGCTCTCATCCATTTAACTGCAACCTGGCTGTGTTCACTGCTCATAGATCACTGTTGCCTTTCTGCATGGCTCCTCAGCTCCTCTGCCTGGATGAATTCCTATCAGATTAAGTATGGTTCCACCGCTCTACCCACACCTCCTCTGCCACCACCATACGCCCAATCACCATCCCCCCCATGTCCTCACCTACACACTCGTCCTCCCTCCATCCCTCCCATCCCTTCTTCCATGTGAATCTCTGGGTCCAAGGAGTATATATTCCTCTGCCCCCACCCCAAACCTGGCCCTGACCCCTCACACTCTCACAGCCCACCATTCATACTCAACACAAACACTTTCCATACACACATATTGTAAACAACAATGGACCATGAAGTTGGCTTCTGGGAGCTCAATCCCACCTCAGAAAGCATATAGTCCTTGGTTGGTTGATTACGATGCTGTGGATGTAACATGATTAGTATTGAGCTTACAATTCCACATTTCTTCTTGCTGTGTACACATGAAAATGAATGCACTCTACAACAATGCCCATTAATTATATTAAAAAGTAATAGACAACACGCTGGAAACGAAGGGTTTTCACCATGTTTTTTGTATTGTGCCCTTTGTTGTGACTTTATTCCTTACAAAAATACTTACCCACTTCTGATGCTATTTTTATTTGCATTCAGTGAATAATGCAACACACACAGGCACAAAAAAATCACAACCAAAAGTTACTTCACAGTGCTTTTCATTTCCCAAACATACTTGACAATAGCTCAGTAGAAGGTAACTCAGTCTGGGAAGCAGATTTCCAGCCCAGACAGAGATGGTAGCTGGAAATAAAAACAGATTGTGGCAGTTGACAGGTGCAATGAAAAGTGGGTAGTTTCCTTGATGTCGAAAAAGGCTCAGAAGAATCCAGATCAAAGTTTCAAGTGACTTTTAATATTTATCCAAGAAAAATAATTCTGAAAACATCCGTAGCTGATTTTTCCCTTTTCATTTTAACTGTTTACTTTGCTAAAAAGCCAAAAAATGTGGCATAATTTTAAACTGTGTTCACTAATAGTGTTTCTTCTGAACAAGCCAGTTAGAGGAGGGAGAAACTGTCCCACTTAAGCATTTTTAAGTTATTATTTTTAACATATATGGAAATGTAGTGGATCTAAAGAATTTTTGTACCAGATTTTGTAGGGACGTTTACATACATGCAACAGAAGATGCCTCACTGTTATAAAATCACTCGTCTTCTTTCAGGTTTTTCAGGAAACACTATAAATTCACAAAATAGAGAAGATGGAGACAAGCTAAAATCATTCCTACAGACAGTTTATTGACTCTCTGATGTTCGATTATGTCTGAGGTGGGGGTTGGGGGGGCTGTTGAGCGTCAAGTGAAACTTCATAACATTTACATTTCTCCTTCATTAGTCACATATTTTACACAAACCTTGAGAATTAATTATCGGGCGCTTCTGCCAACTAAATCTCATCGATTTCCTCTCTTTTCTCTCAAATGAAATAAATAATATCACTCAAGCATAATGCAGGGGCATACAGCTCTTGACAAATGTGGATTTACAATGCATATTTCAGAAGAGGAAGAGGTGTGAATGTGTGTGTGTCTGTGTGTGTGTGTGTGTATGTGTATGAGAGGGAGATCGATCGTCTTGTTTTTCTGCGGTTTAGTTTGTGCCACTATAAAATATATGGGATTGGTTTTAAACAGACATCTTTTAACATTAAGACAATGTATATTCACTACACGTTTGAATGATAAGTATTCTCTATTTAGAACCAAGTGAAGATACATCTATAAATCAATTTAAGAAAGTGAAAAAACAATGTATAGGAATTAATGTTATTGTGAAGTAAAATGCTAATGAGAACTGTAACAAAGAACAAATGTTTTGATCTACTAATATGACAGGTTTGTGTGTCAATATTTTACATTAAAGAACAAAATCCTTGGTTTATACTTTGCTCTAGCAGTGTATTTTTTCTCTTTCTCTCACTGCTTTCCATTTCAAGTCGCAGGTGATATTACCTCGTTCCCCGCTGGATTGTCATCAGCTGTCATCAACGGCAGCAGACCTTGAACCAGATACAAGATGAGGGATTTCTCTGCCCTGCTTAAGTGTGGCGTGGCAGCCAGACTGAGAATGAGTCTGGGCTGAAGGAGGAAAGCACAGAGCGCCTTGTCTAAGGCCTACCAGGAGACCTCCGATAGCCAGCGCACCGTGTCTTAAATCTCTACCCTGGTGTCATCTCCCCTCATGTTCCCACACGCAGCTCGGCCCAAACAGTGGCCTATAGAGGACTGAGAAGCAGCTGGTAGGTTACAGAACTGTGTGGATGGAAACATACACTTTATGCTTCATCTGCAACAGTGTTTTTCCTCGACTGCTCCTCATTTTTATTTTATATTTACCAAGGCTTTAGTCACTGCTGCAGCAAACTACTGCTGGTCCTCTAACAGCTAAAAAACATACTTTAGATTATTTTATCAACTTGATACTACATGAGAATTGCTTAAAAACCTGATGACGTGTCTGATGTGTTTCACATCACTTGTGCTATTACTCCCAGCTGGATTTCTAATTATCTGTGATTGGTCTTGCTTTTTTTTTGGACAGGATTACTGCTAAGAAAATACCCAATAAAACTATTTCTTATTTGGATTATCTGTTATTGAAGTTTTATAATTTCAATAAGCATTTAGATGCCCCCAAACCCCACACGTTTGCATATTTTAACATTTTATAACTTTATAGATGTTAATATTACCTGAGTCAAAGTGGATTTATTGTGGCTCAACAGGAAGATACCCTTTTATGTCAAGGTGAACAAATTAAATACAAATATATAATCCTAAACACTTTTGTGTTTGCATGGCATCCACCACCTCTAATAGGACACACCTAAATAATCACTAATACATCCTAATGATTTTAAAAGTCACCTGATTGGTTAAATGGAGATCACCTGTGAGTAGTCAAAAAGGTTTCAGTTGATTGTAGTATAAATACACCAGTTGAAGGTCCAACTTTTGGTGAGGCATCTATGGCTGCTACTGACAGAAAAGTCACTTAGAAGTACAAAAAGAACCTTTTACAATATTCAAGCTATACTGTTAAATGTCATTGAACTCCAGAATAATCCCCACAGGGACAATGGAAAGGAAAAAGCCCCAATGTAATCACAACAAAGTATGTAAAGCTGCAGTGTGACCTCCTTTGTCCTAAAGGCGATGACACAAGTCTTGGATGTGTTCATCAGTATCTGTGTTTTCACTGCACCTTGCAGCCTCTGTCTGTGCTCAGCCTGCTCCCTAAGCGCTGCACAGCTGTGGGTGTCGACTGTGACAGGTCAGCTAATTAGAGTGTTGCTGGGTCTGTATGAGGCTGTGGCAAGGAGCTGCTGGGCACATGACTCCGTGCACTCTCATCCAGGCCTGCAGCCCCATGCAGGCAGCCATGCATACACACACTGATGCATGCAGAAATGTTCTGACATGTATTACCTTTGCATTAAGTACAGTGCCCGTAAAAAATGTAACTTCTTGATATTTTACATGGAAACATTCATGGATTTTTAAAAAATATATTAAACATTGAGACTGAATTATTCCAAAGGTAATGAAGAGGTAGAATACATGTATAAAGCGTAGTACACATTTGAATGCAAATATTGCTTAAATTAAACAAAAAAAAAGTGGTGTGAAACTTTTTATACTCCCTGTATAACAAAGCTCATATTGTCATAACTGACCTTGAAGGAGGCAGCTTTATTAATAGTAAAGTTATATGTATCCTGGACAACCATTAGCCAGCCCGACCTTCAGTGATGCAGCGTCACCACGACAACCACCACAACCACCACAACCACTTCCATCTCTCTGAGCTCGCCTGACCTCCCCAAGCTACGGCGCTTCGTCATAACCTGACACCTCCCTGTGACACACAGTTTGACCCTTTGCCCCAAGCAATGACCATACTGTAGAAACAGATGGAAGCAAACAGACATTGACACACACACACACACACACACAAACACTGTAAACTCTTCCACGCTAACATCTTCCACTCCAGGGAAATACATTAGAAAAAGAAAAAAAAAAAGACATGCATACACATGTCCCTTTACCGTATCTTGGTATGTATATATATATATATATATATATAAAACTGTCAAAACGTGCAAAATAAATCTCTAATACAGTATAATAACCTTTTAACCGATTCCAGGTGACTGTATTTAGATTCCATGACAGTACTATCAGATGTTTTACAAGCTGCATTCTGTGTCAGCTATCGCTTTAATCTTATCAAGTATGCCATTGAACATGGTCCATTTGACAGTGGCGTATCTATATTGCTGCAGTATCCAGCTCTTTCTGAGTGGCTGCCAAGGGAGGTCTTAGAGGTGAGCTTCTTTTCTCTCGGATAAATTGCTTATTTTTTCCTCCTTCTTCCTCCATGAACTGGACCTTTTGCCCTGGTCGGCCCTTTGGTGGCTCCAGAGTCATCTACTTTTATTGCACTTATTGCTCCAAGGTACAAACAGCAGTGATGCACAGGGAGCTTCCAGCCCTGGCACCCAATGTATGTGCCAATCAATTTTTAATCACAGCTGAATCAATAGTAGCGTCTTATTTTTGAATAAGAAAAAAAAAGCACTGATGGAAAAATGGAAAGCAAATATAAGATCGGATCCATTATGTTTAATTGAATTTGGTCAATGGTTATCTGCATAGTCCAGAAACCTGATCTCTAGTCTGCTTCTGCAGTTCCAACGACACAAGCCGGGGTCGTATAGCAAACAACACAAAACACATTTAATGGCCACCTTATGTGAAATATTTAAATATTAATTTGTGCATTTTCATTTGATATATGCTGCAGCAATAAAGTGAGATTAAATGGCCTATTTAAGTTTTTAACTTGTGCTTAATGGATTGGAGAACTTTTTATGACCTACACTTTGTCCCTATTGTAGTAAAAGCAATGTTGCCCATTATTTATTCTCCAGTCCATAAAATCATACTTGAATGCTTAATAGAGCGAAGCCTGAATAGGCTGGAACCCTAATTGTATGAATCCCAAACATGTATGTTAGAATACACATAACAGTGTGAGGCAAACCGTCACTTTTAATCCCCAGCAGTCGTGTTTAGGTAATACTTGCTTTCGGCGTTAAGGCAGATGACAAGCAAACTTTGTGTACCGGCCTGCAAAAGGTGCAGGGTGTTGATGTACGACTGCACATCCTGAAAAAGACATAATCAACTATTTGTCTTGCCTGCAAATATGTAAATGACAAGGCTGCATCTAAGTGGCTGATAGTGAAAAAAAAACAACCACTGCAATAAATGAGTGGCATATGGTTCCAATCGTCTCTTTGTTGGCAATTCCTATACACAAGGCAATATATATAGGTGGAACTGCAGAGGCAGCAGAAACCTTAACTGGAATCTTATGCTACCTTCCTATAATGGCAAAACGAAGTTCTGAGTTTGGGAGTTTAGCTCCAGTGTGTGTATTTTGTTGACAGAAAAAAGGGGAGGAGAGGCAATATTTCAAAATAATTGTAGTTACTCTGTAAATAATCATAATCTGTGTTTAGCATGCTGCACCATGCTCTTCAGCCACTAAATTTAAATTAATGTAATTCTCATCTTGTTTGTCTACTAAAGTGTACTAAGCTCCATTATTACTGTATCTCGATCATAACCTGAGAGGCTGCAGCACACTGAGTGCCAAGATGTAAAAGCTGTCCGATGAGTCTCAACGATATGCAAAGCTCCCCTCTTAATAATTCATGTCTGAGTTTACAAATGGCACTGTTGCGCAGAGACGAATCAGTCGAGTCGTTGAAATGCTGTTTGGAGGAGATGAAAGTTTAATTCCTGTCCTAGATTACTCTTCCTCATATCTAAGCAGGCCCATTATTTTGCTTCCACCCAATGTTTTCCCACCCGCTGTAATAGGAAATGAAGGGAGACGTAGGCTGCAGTCGTGGGACACGACCAGTTATGTACTCACAGAGGATCCTCCCTGATAGGTGACAGCTGGGGCAGCTATTTGCATCACTGTTCGAGGGAGCGTCATGTTAGGCCACAAGCTGCTGGGGGGAAAACAGGGTCAGTACTGTAAATGTTGCATGTTAATGTGTATGTGTCTGTGTGCGTGTGTGTACAGTATGTGAGAAAGGGGAGAGGTTAAGAGAAAGAATGAGCAGGAGACAGAAAGAAGAATACCTGTTAAAGGAATTGAGTGGCCAAAAAGACATCAATTGAAAAACTGCCTGTGCAACCACTGATGCCTTTTAATGATGTACATTACTAGATTTAACCATTCGCCAAGCCCAGCCCTTAGCTACTGTTGCCGATCAGAACTTCTTATAATGTATGAAAAAGCTGCTTGTATATCGTTGCAACTTGAATACCGTTGGGTTTTGGCTGTTGGACAGACAGCTATTTGGAAATGTCACTTTGGGCATTTGGACATTCACTTTATAGACTTAATAACTAATAGATTAATCGGAAAAGCAATCAACAGATTCATCTGAATTTGAATCAGTTATGAAAATCATCTTTAGTTGCAGCCCTACTTACTGTACACATCTGCTTCCAAATATACCAGCTAGACCATTTTTCTACAGTACTAAAGAGCTCTGTTTGGCATTACACACATCACCCCAACCTTGGTGAAATCTCTGCGTGGGCTCCTGTAGATCAGTATGCTGCCGTGGCAAGTGAGGAAGTGTTGTCAAAGGCTCTGAAAAGCTCTTTGATAAACGCTGAGGGCCACCACCCCAAGTCTCTCTATCTGTCTACTGGTTCCTCTCACCCTCTCTCTCTCTCTCTCTCAACTTGCAGACTTAGAAATCTGAATCAAACGTGATCAAAGGTGTATTTGAATTGTTTCTTTGCCTCAAGGTCTGAGGTCAAAACATTTACAGCATTTCAGATAAGGGAGCATAAGGTGAGAGTCTCAGCAGTACAAACCCCAAAGTTTTCATCCTACAACTCTCTGATACTGGATCTTTGGATTCATGTTCTCACAACTACTTAAAATAAGTGTTAAAGTGAAAATACAAGGCATTACTTCACACATAGGAGTGCAACTTAACATACACACGTACGCTTGGCTGCACAGGCACATACACACTCACACCCTCACACTGTAATGCGCACTGAATGATCTAATTTGGTAGTTTGGCTAGATTGAAGATTTTCGTGTCAGATGACACTCAAAACAACAACTTGCTTAACATGTATATCATAAGTGACACACTGTTAACACATGGGTATATTCTTAGCCAGATTTCATGCTTTATAATGTTCCTGTCTGTCCCAACTGAAATTAAGTCCAGCAACTGATTGGTTTGATTTAACCAAACATTACTACTTATTACTGCATTTGTGCAAATAAATACATCAATAGATAAATTACTCATGACTCGACACTTTTCCATCACTGCAATTACAGTATGTTTACACATATCAGATGTATTAAATATACCTGGTGTACAATACATTTGGCTTAACACATTACAAGGCAGTTAGAAAACAAAGCGTTCACACTACAGCTGCTGTAATTGCAAAACAACCTTATGTACGGGAAAGTTATTAAGTACGTGTGACTGTATTAGAAAAAAAACATGTAACAAGTCATTACGCACTGTATAATCTTCTGTTTGTTAAAGTACTTTAACTACAAACTTGTGATATTATCTCTTTAGAGATCTCTCTTCCTACGCATCAGTTTTTTTGCCCTACTTATGTTTCACATTGCTTTTGGTAAAAAATCTTGTACTGAGTCTGATCTTACTTATACCCATATTTGATCAGATTTTTAGTGATGAGTTCTACTGATTAAACTGTAGGTAACCACATGTCAAGATAGACAAAGGAGAACGTGCTGTTCTTCAGTATACGGCCTGCTAGTTATCTTACAGTTTAGTGGAGGATTTCTTGTCTGTGTGTTGGCGCAGGAGCACGAGGTGTGGGGAGACAGTTATTGTTGCTATTTAGCGGATTTCGGGAGCAGGAACACACCCACATTACGTCATCCACGTCACTACGCCATTTCCGTACAAATACCCTACGTAATCACTACTCATCCGCTCTCTACTACT
>JAVQJL010049462.1:0-12391 GCA_036024295.1 Nannoperca obscura
GGTCTCTTCATGAACAGACACATGTTTGCTGTATTTGTTGATTCTTCAGTAAACTTTATTCACTTTTGAACTCTATTAGACTCAGTTGTTTTCTTCCTTAGTGTATAAGTTTATGACGTGTGGTGAGGATCTGTGGAGCATCTGGCCCTTCTACGCGATTTTCTCCCTCTCCGTGCTGCATGTGTTTAAGGCTCTGTCAACAGATGTGGAGAGGGTCACTAGGTGTGTGGACTTTGCCATCCAAGTGCCCACATGTCTGATTTTAATGGGCAGCATATGGAGGTGGTGACTGATGAGTGGGACCCGGCCGGTGACAGGTGCTGAGTCGTCTGTCCCGCTGACCCGACGCCCCACAACGGACCAAATCAGAGGACACCTTCTTACAACCGGCCTGACCCTAACACACACACACAGACACACACAGAGACAAATATCTCTGACTCTGTGCTGTCTTTACATTTATTTTGTAACTCCATGCTGGTATGCTCACTCCCATGCTGTTAATAATAGAAACATATGGAGAATGTTCAGTCCTTGCCATACATGTACTATCTGCATTCTTTTTTTACTTTGGTTTCTGTAAAGCTGTAAATATTAACCCTGTGCATGCCAGACAAAATTTAAGAACTCACTCACTATTTTAGATTTTAATTTAGAATTTTGTCCTGTTTCATACGGTTAAAATTCTTTCAGAGGTTTGACATTTGAAATTGTGCATACGTTGAAAGAAATTTGAGCAAGTTCACCTGTGCTGAAAAGTGTTACGTACGTTTGTAACACACAGCCAGCAAATACACTCATGTCTCAGGCAGATTTAGAGCTTTGAGTTCACCTGAGGTGCATTTCTTTGGACTGTGGGAGAGAACAAACAGAAACACAAGGAGAACATGCAAATGTGACACAGAAAGACCCGAGTTGGGTTCGAAACCAGCATCTTCTTGTTGTGCTGAGCCACTGTGCTGACCTTCTGTTCATATACTCTACAGTGTACATTAGATCTAATGATTGAAGTTGCTATGGAAACATCAGGCATAAACATAAAAGGCCAAATGAGATACTGGAAATCAGTCCTTGGTTAACTAATTCATGAAGGAGTTTGTAGTAATATTTCCTTTGATTCCTTTGATTCTATGTGTGTTTGAGGGGGAGAAACCCCTACAAGATGAAACAGTGCTCTTTGGTAAAGCTAAGCTTTTTCTTTTGTCCCATAATAGTCTGAATGTCATCGACACCAATTCAGGAGAGCTCTCAGAGAGCTGCTGCTACTCTGGCAGCACAGCTATCACAAGGTTCATTATAGACTCATGAAACCGGTTTCATCTCTGGCAAACCTGTTTTTATATAAGATAGCATTTTTGATAAACAATGCTTAAGGTTAATACAATCTCATTAATAAACTACACAGAATATACTGACTGTACTAAACAGCTGAACAAAGTTATGCTTGTGAGATTGAGAAGAACTGACACCTTTTATTCATATTATGCTGTTTATGTGTACAAATCATGAGCACGGTGTTCTGAAATCGTCATACTAAATGTTTTTTATTGAGTGGTAAAGTCTACGTCTTGCAAGTCAATACCTCCATTCGGTGTGAAGAGATTATTTTGTGTACAAAATAATTGGGTTTTCTGAGAAAATGACCTTGCAAATCTTCTCCCCTTTTCCCTTTTTCCTGTGATTCAGAGATGGGAGATGCAGTTTGACGCAGGGTCCAGAAGATATAGTTGGATCCTATGGCAACTGGCGCCTGCAATAAGGTCGCATAGGAGGTGTTTAATTAGTGGGCCACAGCCGTCCCTGCAGAGGAGCTTTTTATTACCTCAATATGTCATAGAGTGCATCAGTTAGCAGCCACACAAACACACACATATGCACAGAGAGTGGCAGCGATAGGATGGCAGCACAGGGAAGAAATTCAGAATGACTGTTTTGTGGGATAGAAAAAGTGAATGAGACAAAGAGAATGGCAGAATGAGAGAGCAAAAATGGGAGCAGAGGAAGAGGAAGAGGAAGAGGTCAGCGATAGAGAGACTGAGTGAGGCTCCGCGAAATATCATCTAAGTAAGGATCAGCCCTGAAACTGGCAAAAGCAGGAAAAGGACAAACTGAAAGTAGGAGAGAGAGATGCCACTGTGGCGAGGCTCCGCGCTGTGCCGTCACCCAGCAGAGCATTCACTCCTCTCATTACTAGCTTGCTGAGATTTTTGAGGTGCTTAGCCAGCTGATTGCTGGGTCACTTTGGCCGGCAGAAATGAGTGGCATCTGTTCAGTCCTGACTGTGTGCGCGCCACTAAGCCAGTTGGATGTATCACTTTACCGTGTGCGTGGGGTGCCAGGGCCATTAACACATGCCAGCCCTGTGAATGGCTATGCAGCTACATCGTGCGTGCCAATACATCATTAGGCCGAGGCAGAGGATGACTGTGAGACAGGAACACACACACACACAGACACAGACAGTGTATGTTTTTGTAATGGTCTCTGATAGCTGTGTGCTCATGAGCTGGATCTTTGTGTGTGTGTGTGTGCAGTTGAACAAACAGACCATATGTGGATAGTCAAATTAAAAAATGTTTGTGTGTGTGTGTGTGAGTGTGAGTTTGTTATGTGCACATTTATGCCATTGTATGAGTGTGTGGATAAATGACAGGTCAGTGTGAAGTATACCGTGGCCTCATACTATACCTGCCTTTACATCAATGTATGTGTCACCACTTTTTGCTGCTCACATAGCTGGAGATATTAATGAGCACGTCTGAGCTTGCGGGGACCCCCGGGGCAACCCCTCTCTCCTCCCCAACCTGCTCCAACTGCTATTAGCTCGAGGTGGCGTCCTCAGTGCCCGTCTGAAGCTTTTAGAGGAGAATGGAGTCGTTCCAGGGGGTCCTGAACGGAGAGATGAATGGTTTTATGGCTACAGATGAAAGTGAAATCCTGCCTGTCGTCAGATTTGCTTGTCCGTCTGTATCTCTCATTTCCAAGTTCACTAAAAGGTGTGGCACTGTGGCTATGTTATTAACAGGAGTGCGCTGTTACCTCTCCCCCGGTGACCTTTTCCTGCGGCGGTGGGGTGTTAAACTGTGGACTACACTCTGGGTGGCCCACATCGGAGTGGGTGATTGATTATATTTTTATAAGAGCAATGTAGAACCTGTGCCAGTAATTGGCACAGTGCTTTGTGTTTTTTTCTTATTATTTCTCCTCAGCTTGCTTGATCTATGTTCCCTCTCACTCACATGGCGGATGATTTAAGAAAGCAATTTTAAAGCCACTGGTGGGGAGTAAAAGTGCATGGCAAACACTGACTGTTCGCCAGCAGAGGTCAGTGTTGCTCCATTGATGAAGGTCAGTTACCTCTCTCTGTCCACCTTCCCTCCTTTATGCTGTTTTCTCTCTTTACTGTCTTACTCTGTTTTCTCATTCTCACACTGTCCATTCATCTTACTCTCTGGATTGTGCTTAAGGAGGACTGGGAACACTTTGTGATAATCACAGAATAGCATACATACATACTCTTTCTTCATGCCTCCCTCAAATACAGTACAGCAGATAATTGCTCCCACTATAGAACCATGAGCTGTCATTGCCTTTGACTCCACTTAATCTAATGGTTTTTACGAAACAATGGAACATAAAAGACATGCTTTAAATGAGAAAATCCAATGAGCAACAGTGGAGAGAAATTAATAGAGTTGCGTGTTAGAGATGCTAACAGGATATTGACACAGATTAAGACACACACGAGAGAAAAGAGATTAAAATTCCACCATCAAAGGATCCCTCCCATCCTATATTGATTGGTGAATGTGTTGTTGTCAACGTTTAGATTTGATTACCACTGACACGCAGGACTGAGGCTGAAACACAAGGCTGGTAATGACCGCGATGCCTCGTGCATATCAAATATAGCCCGAATCCTACCGGAGTAATTAATATCGCACTGTGGTTATGAATTTCCTGGCATAAACGGCCAATCGGATTTGCATGGCTTGCACGGCAGTAATTAAGATGAAACATCAGGGAAAATGTTTCAACTAATTCCCCCTCTCTGTGTTTCTTTCTCTCTCCGAGGACGTCTCCTTTAGTGGCAGTGTTTCTTAAATATTTGCAGGGTAAACTAGGTGTTGACATTTTTCCTTTTCATCGTCATGCAACTCGGAGGAGACACATTGGTGGTAATTTCACAGCTCTGCCGGGTAAAGGTGAGGAGTAGCAGGCCATGCCGAGCTATCCTTATTCTCCCTCTGAAAAATAAGGCCTTCTGCTTATGGTAGGTTGTCATAAAATGCTTTCCACAGCTTTTGGTTTTCTCATGTTTTAGCTTCTTTTAGACAGCTTGGAGTGCTGTGTGTCCCTCTAGGGGGATTTGGTTGATTTCTATTTTTTTTAAACCTCCTCTGTCCCATTTTACACTGGATTGTATTTCCCGTGTGCTATTGGCCCAAACCTCCGGGGGTTTGATGGTGGTTTCTCAAAAATCATCCCATCAAAAAGCTGTCAGTGTAGTTTGAGATCAGTTGGCTGTCATCAGGTGGGGACAGATGTTAACCTTGTGGTAGCGAAGCTACACCACACATTACTATTTACAGCCCAGCATGGGCAGATGTGGTGATTATTGGGCCTTTTTAACAATTGATTTTGTTGCTATCTTGTTTCAGAAGACAGTGTGCGGTGGTGATTTAAAACTAATTATGAGCCCTTTAACTAAAACATTCTAAAGCCAGAGTTTTCAAAACAAGCAGGATTTTTCAATGCTGTGAGGATCACAAATGAAATTCCATTCACCTCCCTTGTTTGAGACAGAAATCAATCTAGATAATCTATGTATCTAGTATTTTAAGTGTTTTAAGTGTTTTTTACTGTGCTTGTTACGTTTTTTTGGGAGTAGAGTGTTTGCAGGTGTAGTATTTATTAGGTACCTTTTGTGATATGCCTGTTACAATAAAAGCAACCTTGACCCTTAAACCCCAAACTGTCTGCAGGCCGAGGTACCACTAAATGTAAGTGAAAAAAACAAATGTCTATGTTTTTGTATTTTGGATGAACAGATACTTTAAAAGCTGAAAAATTGCCAAATCTTGTTTTATAGTTTTTTGCAAACCCGTACCTTGTGTGAATAAATACACTTATGTGCTTGGCACCGCTGAAGAGAGCAAGAGCCCCTAATGTCCTAAAACCATAATCAGCCCGAATCATCCCCAGCATAAACGTTCTCTGAAGCCATATTTAAAAATCACACATGAAATATTATATTCTGGTGTCTGTGTGTGTGTGTGTGTGTGTGTGTGTGTGTGTGTGACAGAGAGAGGGCATGCATGCATTTCCCATGGTGAGTGTGTGTGTGTGTGTGTGTGTGTTAGCCCGGCGGTGGGGCGATGCGTCTTTGTCCTTCCTCCTCTCCCCCTACAGATGAGATGACTGATTCTGGGGTATAGGGGGCTCTTCCCTCACTCTGTGTCATTTCCAGGCCAGCGCCCCGCTGGGACCCTCCACGACGTTCCCTACCCAGCAGCCCCTAGAGCCCCCCAGGCCTATGACACACATAACACATTGGCTCTGTCACCACCACAGCTTATTTTAGAGTGGCCTCCTTGGCTGCCGGGAGAACTTTAGCTTTATGTAAATCATATTAATAAATTTGCGGGAGTTAGGGGGCGGTTGAAGTTGCTCTGAGGATTTCAGCACACATGCCAGCGCCAGAAGGTGAGCGGGACAGTGACAGTAAGTATTGTGCTTCTGCTGCCAGCCACAAAAGGAGGTCAGACTAAAATGATTTACAGTAACCTGCAGGTTGGGATTGTTATGGCTGATGATTTTACAGGTAAAACAATGAAACTGAAGCCAAGTGATGGATAACAGGGCAGATACAATACACTGGCTATGGAGTCTGAAAGAAAAAGTAATTATAGTAAAAAATCTTCTAATTTGTTTTTAGTAAAAAGACAAAACATTCAGTCATTCACTGTGACACACTGTGTTCATGTGTTTGCATGTTCCTCTTCATCCTTGCATAGGATTGCATTCCGTTGAGAAACCATGAAGACACAGTGCTCCTATTTGTTTAGTTGAGCCCCCACTGCGGGCTTCTAATGGGTCTTTCCACTGAGCTCATCTTCTCTATTTCATCTAACACCTGCCACCCTGTCGCAGACATAGAGAGAACGAGAGAGACAGAGAACTCATCTCTCAGATGAGGGTCAAATGGTTGCAGAAATTCCTGATCTTCCTGTTCTTTTCTCTTTCCCCTGAATAATGAGGATAGGTAAAGACAAACAAATTAAGTATAAGACTTTTATATTTGTTGGTTTTATCATTAAAACAATTGCACATTCCTTACAGGTTGTATATCAGCGTACGGTGTCATGCATAATGGAGACACAACAGCAATAAGGCAGATTAAAAGCCAGAGAGATGTGTCGCTGTGATGAAGTAAGGTGAAATCCTGCATGTTGAGCACAGCTCAGGATGGCACAGAGAGCCATTGATCGGTGAGGAGGAGATACTAATGCAATCAATGTAACACACTGATGAGAGTGTCTGCAGGAAGTAAAGCCCATCATCTTCCTAACTCACCTCACCTGACATCCACATCAGGGAAGCAGACTTAAGAGACAGGAAAGAAAAATGTGAATAAAAGATGGCTGGATGAGTTGTTCTTAGTGTTTGACCGACAGTTCAGCTTGATTTACTCTGGCTAATATGTGATGAGCATGTCTACTCAGCCTGCTCATGCTCATGTTCACTAAAGGCTCGGACAGTGGGTTAAAGGTAGCATAACGCACGTCAGAATGGGTCGATTCACTTATCTGTAAGTGATATTCAATTCAGTTAGTGCATCTTGCCATAGTTACCATTGTTAATGGTTTACTGTATAGACCTTTATCTAAAGGATAAGGTTTGTGTATTTTTCATATTGGCAGCAAATCCCAAGCAACAATTAAAACCAACAATACTCTCAATACTCTGAAAACAATTCAGCAATCTTCTAAAACAGCTGGCCTCTGTAGATTTAACCAATTTTCTCAAACAGGATTTAATAGTGCATTTCTTGGGTAGGACAGGTCAAACAGAACACTGATGTTTAATGAATCTCGAAAAAACACAGATAATTAGCTCAGATTTTTAGCTTACGATCACAACATTTATTTATATAATATCTGATAATAATAATAAACTATGGCTAGGGTTATGGTTAAGTTTAGCCAAGTAAAACACTTGGTGTTTGTGTTTAGAGTAAAAAAAGTGATAAAAGTCAAACCTACACACCTATCGACCACCCCGAGCTCTACATTCTTACTTTCCAGTTCACTACATAATATAGGGGCCTCCAGCTCAGGCGTTGGCGCAGGAGATGGCACCAGATCTGTCTCCCAGATTTGTCCAAAATTAACATAGAAAAAACTTTTTGTCCATCACAAGGCAGTGGATATTTGTCTTTGACGTGACTGACACAGTACACGCAGAATAAAAAATGACACATGGTGTTAAAAACATTACTAAAAACTAAAAACTAAAAGTTAAAGTATGGCTGCACAGGGATGTTCATGTGTTAATAAGATAGTATTATCTGCTTCTCTGCATGCTTATCATGTTAATAGCCGCTATGGTTAATAACTTTTTGAATGTATTTGTCCTGGTCAGAGGGTTTTTATAACTGCAACCTAATGGGAGGAGTTGGAATGAGTTATGGAAAAGACAATGTTCCTGCTGATACTGGACTGTGATGGTGTAAGAGGAATTGTGCCCATGTTCATCACAATGAAGTATCGGGTCACCCACTGCAACATTGTGGCTAACTGATGTGGTTTGGGACAACAATGGAGATCTACGGCACAGAGGAGTAATCTATATCACGCCTCAGCCGTACTGTCATTGATGGTTTTAGTCTTTAAGAAAAATATAAAATATTACAGTGTTTCATTTTAAGATTTCCATATATTAAACAAAACAAGGAGATGGATTTTCCAGTTTATTTTCAGGGGTAATCTGTCCCTGTTTCTTTTTTTTTACCTCCATGGATAATACTCACTCATTGTATTGCTTCATTGACAGACACACACGTGCACCCCCCCCACACACACACTTTTCCATCGTGTGACTCTTAATTACAGGCAGCCCTTGGTGGGTCAGGAGTGACGACAGACAGAGTGGGAAGCCAGTGGGGTCTGTGTGCACCCAGAGGGTCACTGTCACAACGCTCTCTCAGTTTGCTGACGACCAGAGATGAATACTGATCACATCTTACACACTGGAGGCTTAACACAAGAGGAAGAGGAGAGAGGGAGAGAGAGAGAGAGAGAGAAAACCGAGCTGCCAATGAAATTAATTAGCCTCTGTCAGCTTCAGAATGCTGTTTAGGGTCGGCTGTATTCAAATGACATCTGGTTTGGATTTGTTTTTATGTGAGTGTCTCGCTGTATTTGTGTGTGTGCGTGGCTGTAAAAACTGAATGGATAATCCTATATGTTCACACACTGTGGATCTGATTTTGTTTATCTCTTTCAGTAGAGAAAGAGCCATGAACTTCTTTTTTATTGCCTCTTGGCTTCTATATCTGAGAATGTTTGCGCACTTGTGTGGGTGTGTAATTTGGATACGCTTGCATTGTGGTTTATACCTTATTGCCCTCAAACCACAGAGAGAAAACGTGCCTTCATTCCCTGGCAGTAGCAGCAGCCTCGCAGCCCATGTGTTGATTACAAGGCCCAGCACACATACATATGTTCCCTGTCTGTCTGGCTCAACAAGATACAGGCTGTTTGCGTACTTTACTAATCATTCCAACAGCACAGGCTCTCCAGAGACATAAGCCAAACTCCATATTTCAGCACACACTTGTCAACATAATGGTATCAACAGTCTTAGAAATATGATATTATGGGAGAGGAGGACAAACAGTACATTCTGCTGCCTGCCACCATCTCCTGCTTCTGCAAAGAATACTTTAGCCAGCCACTGTAAAATCTGATTGACTCGTGTAGGGCTGCAGAAATAGTTTTATTAACTAACTGATTAATCATTTGGTCTGTAAAAATGTTAGAAAATAGTGAGAAATGCCCTTTAAAGTTTCCCAAAGATATTCCATTTACTGACACACAAGACAAAGAAAAGCAGCAAATACTCACAGTTGAGGAGCTGGAATCCAAGGGTGTTTGACATTTTTGATAGAAAAATAAATAAAAATGTACTGATTAATGGACTGATTGTTTCAGCTCTAGCCTTTATTATAGATAAATCCATGGGATTGCCTTGACCATGTTGTTAATGTCATGATTAAAAGAAATTGCAACCAAATGTTAAAAGATCAGTAAAACAAAAAAAGATCATACCATGTTTGAATTCCAATTTAAGGTCAGTTGTATTTCAGTTTGTCAGGCAAGTTGAATTGTTTGAGAAGTAATTATTATTAATAATTATTAATAATTATTAATTGATTCTAAATGCCTCTGTGGTTTTAAGATTTATTTATTTATTTGGTATAGGATATTGTCAGAACCTGTGGGTTTTTCCACAGGTTTCTTTACTTAATGAAAATGTGTATTTATGTATTTCTACATTTTTTCCTATATTCATTTTATTTGATTTATTTTCACTTTTTCATTTCTCATTTATAGAAATTGTTACATTTCATCAAATTTAACTACATTTAATTGTTCTCTTTTCGTGCGGTAGGGAGTGGCAGATCTCCCTGCAGTAAGTGTATTTGTTTTCTTTTGACTGGAGATTATTTTGCTGTTTTTTGTTCCCTGCAGCGCTGCCTTCATCCCTGACCCCCCCCTCCCTTCTCTTGTACTTTATTAGCGTTTTTTGTACCTCATTACTATTTTATCCCTTTGTTTCTGTGTTTAATCACTGCGCAAATAAACCACTGTGAACACGAGCAGTGACTTACTTCATTAAGACAAATCACTTTTTGCTCGGACACAAAAGAGCTTACAAAAACAATAATCCCTAATCTTTAATCACATACATTTTAAAGCATTCCAAATAAAAACAGTCACACTCTCATTACAGACTTCTCTTATTCCTGCTCAAGCACACAAATCCTATTGTGATACTTTTTAAAAATGTATTTATTGTTTAACCAGGTACCATTTAGGTTTATCTCAGCTAAAATACAGGGTGAGATAATGTTGAAGCACAGACATAGATATTGATTGAATTTCTGAGAGTTCTAGTCAATGAAGTAATAACAGTCTAATATACCTCTGAGCTGAGAGTATCACTCACTCAGATGGGAACCATAGCTACATTTCTGTTGTTGGAAAGTTGTTGGAAATTGTGGCACTACAGGCTAAATTCGTTTGAACATTTATTTATATTTTATATTTATATTTTATTCATTTAGAAATGAATTTGTTACAAGTGATGATGTGCACATAGTATAAAATGTGTTCTCTTTGTGAATCTCTCTATCTCTGTGGTGCAAAACTGGAGAAGCACAGCGTTCAGTCATCTTCACCCTGTCAGCACAAAGACAAAGAGCTGCCTCCGAGCAAGCAGAGCTGGTCATAGGTGAGTCACACACACACACACACACACACACACACACACACACACACACACACACACACAGATACAGACACAGACCCACGTGCAGTGACACACACAACCACTCCCACACACACACACAAACTAGAGACAAGGCTGGCTATAGGAGTGGCTGGCTGGGGTGCCCTTGGTGTGATCTTCAGTCCTGGCCACCGTTAATGGACACAGTGGCTACACACCACCCTCTTTCCTCACACACACACACACACACACACACGCTTTCATCATGCCCCACTATCCACTAACCTTTGTTGTCCCTCTGACCCCCCACCTCGGGGCCTCTGCTGTCCTGTCACACTGCTGTGAGATCACCCCCCAGTCTCCTGCTGGGCAGTCAGGAGGTGGTGATCCGAGTTGGGGGCATGGGGTGTGTGTGTGTGTGTGTGTGTGTGTGTGCGTGCATATGTGAGTATATATGTGTTGAGGCAGATGAAAACAGGACTGGGAGAGTGTCATGTCTCTATAGACCTCAATAGGAAAGTCAGTTAATATCTTGTCCATCTTGTCTGTCATTCCACTTCTCCATTCATTCTTTCATTTCCTCATCCATCCAGTCTATCTTTTTCTAAAGGTAGAATGGAAACCTGAAGGATTGTTGGTAAAAAAAACAGTCTTCTTCTCGAGTGACCCAGCAGTGGCTTGTGTGTTTGTTCAGGCTGCATAATTCATAACGCTGCTGGGCAGCTTGTGTGATCACCCGCTACCCACTGGCAGCAGCTAGAGCGACCAACACAGTGAAGTAAAGAGGAGGAGGAGAAGGGAGTGCTGCGGTGGTGGTGTATGGTCCAGAGGTGAGAAAGGCTGCTGTATCTCACTTTCTCTGTGCACAAAGTCCCTGATGTGATTTCTTCTTTCTCAGCCAATCACAGACTGCGCATCGGATTGCCGCTCTATCTCTTCCTGTCTTCAGGGAACGCGTGACCATTTGCAACAAGCTGTTCAAGTGTTTTTCCCTTTGAGTGCTACAACCAACTACTGTCTCACCACAACCCTTTGACCCCTGTATAGATACTGCAGATAGATAGATTGAATGTCAGACTGGGGCAGGCTCAGAAAGAGGAAAACAAATGTTATTAAGGTACATCCCAAAAATGACTAGCTTTAATTCATTTAGGTAAACACAATTTCCGAGATCTACAAGATGCAATATCATCCTAATAAGATGATCACAAATAAGGTGATAATCACGTTATTTTATTTGTCATAATGATTGTGAAGAAAAAAAGGGAAGTTGCAGCACCAGGTGGAATATTTGACACCACAGCAGTTGTGCCAGGGGGAAACTTCCAACCAAATTGACGATCCACTGATCGCTCCATGGTCAGTGGATCATGGAGCGATGAAGTTGCTGCAGGACTTCATCTGTTTTTGACAGGTCAGTACTTGATAAACATTGCTAATATCCACTTCGTAAAACTAAACCTTATTTAGGTGCTATTCAATCTGTAATTGTAGGGTTACACTGTAAAAAAAAAACGGTGTAATTTACGGTAAAATACTGGCAGCTGTGGTTGCCAGAATTTCACCGTAAAAAATACGGTGACAGTGTATAATACTGTACGGTATGCTGATTTGACAACTGTAAATTTCACAGTAGATAACTCTTATTTTTACGGTAAATAAAATTGAATGGTAATTAAATAAATTACCATAAATCTTTATGGTAATTTGCTGTATAAATAACAGTTATAATATAAACAGTTACGGTAAATTATTTAAAAAACAACGGTTATGCTGTAGACCTAATTACAGTATATCTCAGTAATAAACAGGGTACAACTGTATGTTATTCAACTGTAATTTATTGCAACTAGTTTATATTTACGGTAAATTACTG
>JAVQJL010049463.1:0-17071 GCA_036024295.1 Nannoperca obscura
GCAAGGAAGAATGGCAGAGGATCCCCAAATCCAGGTGTGAAAAACATGTTGCATCATTCCCAAGAAGACTCATGGCTGTACTAGCTCAAAAGGGTGCTTCTACTCAATACTGAGCAAAGAGTCTGAATACTTATGACCATGTGATATTTCACTTTTTCTTTTTTAATAAATTAGCAAAGATCTCTACATTTCTGTTGTTTTCTGTCAAGATGGGGTGCTGAGTGTACATTAATGAGAAATAAAAGGAACTTTTTTGATTTTAGCAAATGGCTGCAATAAAACAAAGAGTGAAAAATTTAAAGGGGTCTGAATACTTTCCGTACCCACTGTATATGCCATGTTGATTGAATATGAATCCTGGATTTGGCATACTAAATTTGGCAAGCCTTATTTGGACAATGGAATTAAAATTTAACTGAGAGAATATCCAATGTGCTGCGATCAGTAGTCAATTTAACAATAGAAGACAGAACAGTAGTGTTACAAAGTGAAGTCGAGTACAGACACTGGCTTGCAGAGAGCACACATACCAGACAACAGCCAAGTTTCATTTTGGCCTGTCATCAAGCCACTTATGGAATTAACATTAATTAGCTACAGCTGATATGACCTGTCACCTGCAATTTTTGTCATTTACAACCAGTGAATGTGACAGTCAGTGATGGTTAAAAATGAAAGGCTGCTACCTGAATGTTTTTGCACACTGATCTTAGCAAATAAGAAAGAGAAAGGAAAGATAGCAATTACTCAAACTTTACCAACCTGGGTATCAGAAGTCAGGGTCACTCCCACCAGTGCACCCAAATACATTTTTACATTCTCACCACTCTAAAGCAGTAATGCCTACCTGTTGTGTAGAAGTGCAGCTTTGCAACACTAGCCGGCAGAGGTGGACAAAATACAGTAGAGTACTGTAAAGATCTATAAAAATATGCCCAGAAAGGCCTGATATCAATCCTAGGTCAATCGTCTCATGACATCTCTACAAATGAATATTGTTTGTGTTGTATTTTTGTTGCCTTTATTATTGTCCTGTTGTTCAACTGCTGTTTCTACATCTTTATTTCCTCTGACTTGTGTTTCCCTTTCTCTAAGATGAGTAGTCAGAAACACATTTTGTGACCATCAGCTCATAAGATGAAGCTCTGTCTTTCTAAACACTTCTAGTCATTCTCTTGTTTGTGTATCCAGTGCTTTTTATCTTGTGCTTTACCTGTTTATCTTTCTTTATCCCCATCCCTCTCCATCCAAATGCCTCCTCCAACCTCTCTCGACTCATGGTCCTCCAAGGTCTTCCCTTATGATATAGACAGATAGATAGATACATATACTTTATTAATTCCCATGGGGAAACTGCAGTGTATCTGTACAAATCTGTATATTGTCCATTGCCACTTAGTCTCTCAGTCATTATATTGCAGTGGGCATGAATGACTTCCTGTAGCGGTCCTAATTACAGTTGCAGGAACCTCCCACTGAATGTGCTTTGCTGTCTGACCAGTAGGTTGTGCAGGGCATGTGAAACATTGTCCATTATGCTAAGCAGTATGTGCAACATCCTCCTCTCCACCACCACCTCCAGGGGCTCCAGAACAGTCCCCAGCACAGAACCAGCCTACCTAATCAGCTTGTTTAGCCCCGATGCTGCTGCCCCAACAGATGGCTGATATTCATAGTGTATTTCTATGGTTGATCTTGCATGGACATTGTAAAGCTGTATATGAAAATGTACAATTAAAGGCAATGGCAACTTTAAAGTAAGTTCAGTTGCCAACAATCCTTTAGTTATGTTTGTAAGGTAGGATTATTTGAAGAAAACTTTATTATTTGATCAAATACACAGTTACACAGTTACAGTTCATGTGTCTGTTAGTATTAGGATATACAAGTCATTAAATAGTAAAAACTTTATTTTTAAAATTCACTTATTTTAAGAAATAAGTGTCGTGTCACTTATCTGTCATATGTGCAGTCTAATCCCAGAGTAAAGAACATTAGATATTCAAAATACATGTGTAATGTCTTTACAAAAGGAGACCAGTTTAAGGAACATATCAGCTCTCCTCTCAGAAAACCAGTAACTTTTTTTCTTTCATTATACAACCAGCTTTTCATTTCCAAATAGTCCATCATGTGTCTCGACCATGAATATTGAACAAAGTCTACTATCTTTATTCTGACACAGTGGTTCATGCATTCAAACATTCAATAGCTGTCCAAGCCAGTCAATTCCTCAGCTCTTCTATTATATCAAAGAACGTCAAAAAGTGACTGCGAAAGGGAACGGATCAGTTACAGCTGAATAAATTCCTCCCAGATATACTTTTCTTATATAACATTTCACTCTTGTTTGATAGACACAAATCCCTGTAAAGGATAAATTATCCGTATATATCCTAAGGAGTCAAGAAAAGTTTCCTCTCTTTAACATAATCCACATTTCTATCTTTCAGAGAGAGGAAAGTTTCCTTAAATATTCATTGTGGAAAATGAAAGAGCACAGAGGCCAGAACTCTTAAAGTACAGCTATTCAGAAGAAGTCCCTTTATAAGCTCATTCTCCTTGTCTTTTAGAAATGTTGTTTAAACAAACTTGCAAGAAATCAACATCAGGAGTTTTTGTTTGTAGAACGCATTTTAAAACAAGGCATTGTAAGATACCTTCTCACTGTTTCTGAGAACAGTATAATCTGTGAAATGAAGCTTGCATAATAAAGCAGTCTGATACTGTAAATTAAAATACTGTTCAAGCCCAGGCTACGCATCTTGGGTTTTATTAGGGAGTGCTTGCACTTGTGTAACTCTTTTGTTGTACTTACTAAACGTTATGCAATTACAATTATAATGCTGCAATTACTCCATCCAAAAGACAAGGCCCTCTGGATGATGTCTCAGTGAAATTATTTAGACATGTGTATCATTATTAATTATGACTGACTACGAAGCACCTAGCTTTTAGGAGTTATACTAGAATACATATAAGAGAGATTTATTGTAGTACTAACTGTTGAAAATTAGGTCAGGCTTAGGGTTTGTATAATGCTAGGAAAACAATAATTAGACAAGTGATAGTGGATTTTCTAAAATTTTTGCTGTGATTGGCACAGCTGTTTCAAAGCTGTTGGTTGGTTGAATGAGTATTTATTAATACCCTCTGGTTTACACTCCACTCAGCTCTTTAACAATTTGAGCTGCTGCTCATGAACCTAAAAAGCAGGCTCCCTTGGAGACGCCCACAGTCCATTCACATGCATGATGTAGGGCCCAAAGACTTGTTTAAGTACTACTTAGAGCACTCCCTGTTTGAGAGACATAAATGAGATTATTTGCAATTGTTAGCTGCAGAAAGGTTATGTAGTCAGAGCATTGTTTATTTGGACTAAATATGTCAGTATCTCTGTATCTCTTGACTGGAGATTTGTTCTTAAAATCTAGTACTATTAATTGATTTATTCTTTAGCATGACAGTATCAGGTGATAATATAAAATATATATTAACACAATTTGTCTAACAGAGTATCCTTTCAAATATAAATGGTGAAGGATTTATGCCTTCAATTTATGTATGAAAAGGGTTGAAGTACAGTACTTTGAATGCAGAGCCAGATCAATTTAACAAGGTTATTCACAGTTCCATCAATACTCCACTTACTCCTCAATATGCAAGACAAGCCCTCCTTTATGATCTAGAAATCTAATACACAGTACTGGCAAAAAGTGAGAACATGCAAGAGACAAACACACACACATAAACACACACATCGGTTTGAGAGGGATTTGAGGATTTGCTCATAGACTCGATGCACCTCATCATGACCTTATTGGTAAATAGGCCTTTCCAGGACCCTGAGCAAACTCAATAAAACTAGCCTCCAACTCCGAGCCCACTGCACTCTGCGAGGTCCCCTGAGGAGTGTCGAGACAGAACGAAGGGAAAGAGGCAGGGAGAGAGAGAGAGAGAGAGAGAGAGAGCGAGAGAGAGAAACAAAGATCAAGAAATAAATGGAGAAGCAGATGGGGGGGAGAACAACATATTGAGATTGAGAGAGACTGGGAGGGAGAGGATAATACAGGAAAGAGAGAGATCAAAGACAAACAGTGAAGCAGCTGAGACAAGGAGAGAAACCTTGAACGAGGGAGAGGGGAACCCGGTGGTGGAAAAGTAATTCAGCGCTGCAGGGAGAAGTTGTGTTCCGTTTCTGCTCTTGGCCTCACCAGCTGTAATGAGCCTCAGATTACAACTAGGCCCCGACCCTGACATGTGCAAAAGGCATTACTGCTCGGGCTGGCAAAGCTGGAGACTGCACTCAGAGAATCAGCTCATCATTAAAACATATTGCCCTCAGCCAGAATAATTGAAAATAGGAATATGTACTGTAGTTCCTGACGAGTGTTTTTCAGAAAGAGAGAGAGAAAAAGAAATACGGTGGCAGAAAGAGAGATGGAGATTTCATGAAGATTGTACATTTTGCTATTGAGTTTTACTTTGGAATGCTGTTTGCAGTTTACAGTAGATCAGTAGACCTTATGACAAATGAAGCACTGGTGCTGCATAGTCAGTGAGGTTGAATGAAATATAAGGAAACAAATGATTGATTTGAGTATCAAATGTACTGCATAGAAATAAAAGACTGACTGTAAAGACTTTCAGATTTCAGATTTCATTACTATACTTTCCCCCAGAAGACATTTTCTATACTTTCTCAAAGAAAAAAAAAAGATAATAATTATAGAATTGAAGATGTTTTCTAACTCTGTGGGGAGTCCCAGGAAAAGTCAATAAACATTTGGCAAACAAGGCCACAAGCAAATATGTAATTACTACTGTGTATCATGTAACATCTATTTTCTGGTTCTCCTCATCAATAGTACTGTACCACTGTGAACGCACACTACCAGAGACAACAACAGGTTATCTGGTAGAAAATTCATCTTCTACTAACCCATCTCTCAGGTGGAAAACAATGTTTGCCCCCCACCAAATACATCCCTAAATTGGCATCCACCTGCACACCTACACATGCACTTAAAGCTGCAGTTCCACTCATAATAAGAGCACGGAGCTGTATAAACTACAGAGTAGCCATAGCAACTTTGTATGTTTTGCATGTTTAAACTTGCATTCTTGTACATAAGAATACATGCATACATTCTTGCAAAAGTAAATCTAAGACCCAAGGAGCCGCTCAATGAAATTTAAGGTCCATACATCTACAAAAGATTGTGAGAATGCGTCAACAGCTGCACTGGAATCCAGGCTGTCATTTGGTCCTGCTATTTCACTGTGCAATGAACCACCGATGCTATGCCATCACACCACACTTCAGCACCAGCGAGGATTTTCTCGTACCTACACAGCAAGTGGAATTCTCAAAAATTTGAAATGGAGCTAATGCACAAGGGAAATATAACACAATTTCAACAAGCACTGTAGCAAGACATCTGTGGAGCAGACAGAATACCCAAAATGCAGTCCTCTTTTTATGTGCATGTAGAAATCACTTCATGCAAGTCAAATGATATAGTATGTTCATACTTTCTTGTAAGGTGGTGAGAGTTTGCCTGTTAAATGAAGGGTGAATACATCCTGAATATTGGCTCTCCTCTCCTTTCCCCAATGCACCCTTCTCCAACTACACCACCCCGCCACCCGCCCCCCATCATTTCATCTATCCACATTGTGTTGTGTCACTTCAGTGAACATCAGGGTATACTGAGTTGTTTTGGCTGTATCCCTCTTTCAAATTCACTTTAGTAGACAAAATTGAATGTGGGATTACTATTCAGTTGTGCAGTTCCATTTCGAAACCAGAGATGTGCTGGTGTAGATATTATTTTCTGTAAACTGTAAACTCAGAGTGCAATTGCCTATCAAAAAATTCTGGGACCAAAAATGTAATCCATGGCATGTTTCCAAATGCTGTCTGAATCTACTGTGTTATCCCACTTAATGCTACCATCAAACACAGATTTATATGATGACACAATATTGTGATACATACAGTATATCCATTTGTCAACAGGTTGTATAGCCCATATATCATTTTTAATGTTATAAAGCATAGCAATCCAAACCAAAACATGACATAAATAAATAAATAAGCAAATCGGTGAAGTTCTTGTGCTTCATGGTTTCTGTTTTATGAAAAAGACTACATGGTGGTTCCGCTTCCATACAATGTTTTGTTCAACTCTTGGTACATAGTGAGTTATGTGTCATATATGTATATTTCCTGTGCTTTATTGTAGCAATATTAGAAATCTGACGGAGAATGTGATAGAAAACTCTGCCTCCATTTAAACAACATAAATCCATTTCATAGCAAGTTTGTATGTTTATAAAACATCCATAAAAAATATGTGCACAATCTGAAAAATTATAATTAATAAATAGATTTTCCAAATAATCATTTTTGAGTTTAGAATCGGTTATTTATAAAATAATTTGTTTGGTTGATTCATTGTATGGAAACCAGGTCAGTTAATGCAAAGCTGTTGATCGCATTAGCTAACTAATGTTTCTAAAGAGCCTGTTATAGCTCAGCTAACTATTGTCTTAAGTCTTGTCTTTTAAGGAATGTGTTGGCAATAATAAAAACTGAAAATAACATCAGCATCATCCTTGGTGATGGTGACACTGTCTTTGTAAAATGCAGGTCCCGTACTTTGACCACGAACATAAAAAACAGTCACTGTAATGTGAGCCAGGATATATAGTGGTTAATATTTGATCGAAGAGCTTTCTCAGCTCACCACCAGCCATGCCACAAGTCAGAAAATCGAGGGAATCGTCTTTGTGATTTGATGCAATAGAAATCAAAAAAATGTTGTAGCCAGAGGACAAACACACATACACTTCCCTTCTGCTCTCATGCTTGTTAAGATCCTATCTATCTTGTGAGAGATGGTGAGAGCCCTTTAGCCATCCTCAGAGGGCTCATTTCCATTTCAACACACACATACAACAAACTCACTTACTGCACATAACAACAAACACACACACACATACACACACACACAATGGCACTGAGATTCCACAAGCACCTGTAGATTGTAATGAGACATAGAGTTCTTTCTGACCTTGGAAGCACTAAAAGTGAAGCTTGTCAACTTCCAGGAAATGCTTTCTTGAGAAACAATTGTGTATGTATGTTTGTGTGTGTGTGTGTGTGTCCTGAAGTAATATGCTTCATCCCCAATGTTCCATTGTGTGTGTGTTTGTCTGAAACCAAGGCTGTATACTACATCGACCGAACACCTGCTACTGCGGTAACTAGGATGTCAGTGTGCAGAAGAGATCTTCATAAATATATATTAGAATCAGAGCTGATATTAAACTAGGGGATAACCCAGGGAATGATCTTGCTAGGTCAGTCTTTCTATCTGTCTATCCATCTATCTATCAATCCATCAATCTATATCCATCCATTCATCCATCTTCTCTTCTGGCTCTTTGCCTTTACCCTTTCTTACCCCTTGGTGTGATATATGTTTTTAAAAGCTTTGTTGGATAGTAAATTAACATATGTAAATGAACAACCTTGTTCATAGGAATTCCACATATTAAAGGTGGCAATGGTGGAAATAATATGACTTTTAGATCACCAGGGAAACACAAGTAATTTAAAAACTAAAATGTGGGAAATACTTCATTTGATTGGCAAAAGGAATAATCAACATGCTAGAGCTAAACTTAACTAATTAACTTAACTAATTTAATAACTTAATAACATAACTTTTTTCCAATGAGTTTTCATGTGATAAAAAACATTTGCTTTAGACAGGATCCCCAAGCAGATGACACTGACTGATTAATTTAGTTAAAGCTCTTAGATCATAGCTTCTCCTGACTAAGTACACTATGGATGTTCTTACTTCATCAACTATAACATTATGAAATACTGATAATACTGATGCTGTGCGAATGCAGACCTAATGTACTTAGTTGTTCATTTGCATACGTTGTGTGTTTACATTTAAATTTTACTTTGCTTTTATTTTACCAATATATATATGTATCCTTCCCTCTCTATCACATACATATCCCACACATCTCCATCACAGAAAAAAAGGACGTAATGTACTGTAAGATTCTCAGAAATACCACTACATTGCATTTAGCATGTTTTAGGAAAGAATTATAAAGATTTCACAGTTTGGAAATTAAACAGTTAAAATCCAGTGTCAGTGAACCTTTGTGAACTTTAATAGCCCTCTTGCCTGTGCTAACTTACAATACCTTGAAATCACAGTATCTCCCCTAAAAATCCAGAAAATATGTATTCCAATGAAAGACATCCCACTTTCAATGTAGGTCTTTTACCCTCTGACATTTGACTGTACACTTCACACCTCTCAGCATTAATCTTTCTAATTTGATTTTCACAGATTTTATTAGATTTTATTCGAGAGCATAGTCCCCTTCTTAACTTATTAATTCAAGTCTTTAAATCTTTATGTGCTGATTAGTGGCAGGATATATATATATTTAATAATAGGGTTTATGGTGGCTAATTGTATCATGTTAAAGGGTTGTTTATAGTGGCAAAACCAAGAAAATTTATGTTGTCATATTTTGTAGAATAAGAATCCCTTCACCAATATTGTTTCCATATTTGTCAAGGTGCATTGTCACTGATTTTGTTTTCATCTCTGTCATTGGGTTTATTCATTTCTTTGAAAATAAACACGAATATGCCATAAAGCCCACATGTCCCAGTGGACAACCAGCACTTAAACACAGCATGCATTTACATTTCATTTTGGCAGCATAACACTGGGCCTGCCAAAATCTACAAAATGGTCCCTGTTGTTACTACAAGCATTTACTTTCTAAAAGGTACCATCCAGTGACCCAAAGATGTAACCACAATAAATGAGAAGTTTCTCAGAATTGGCAAACAAAATTTTGGGGGTATAAACTACTATTAAGCATTCTAAGTGCTCTCATAATTTATCATGGATTTTACGATGTCCAGTATGGGTTGTCTATCTCTAGTGCAAAAACACTAGGGGAGTACGCAGGGGAGTAGAATTCTGCCACGGAGTGGGAAAAAATGTGCTCTAACCGAGGGGCAACAAGCTATTCTATTTAGAAAAACATCTTTCCCACTTTGAAATTAAACACAAACATGCGGAAAGCCCAGATGTTGTTTTTCAGTTACAAATTATTTTTCAGTTACATTTCTTGTTTTTCAGTTGCAAATTATGTAATACACATTTACAAATAATATTGAGACTATATTCACTCCATAGTACTGCCTCGTTACCACCACTGGTTGTTTACACCCCCTTGTCTATGGAGTGAGATGATTATACTGACAACGTAAAATGATAGTTAAGTGTGTAGTGTGTTTTTCTTATTTTAGGTGCAATATTCCTCAGGGAATAACTGTACATCTTCAGCAGGGGCCCACATGTCTACAAACCTGGAAATAATATCTCAATAAAGTGAAGTCATCTGAATTTGTGTAAACCCTGAGTCTTAACTACTAGGAAACATAAAATATTGAGTGGACCAGAGGCCTCTAAACAGGAAATGCCTTGCAATGTCTGAATGCCCCATAAATTAACATGCTCATATTAGAGAGTACCTAGATGGATCAGTGCTACATTACGTCATGCTTAAGACAATATATGAACTTGCAAAGCTGATATATTGCTCACCCCAAGGGGGGGATCCATCTTGCCTGACAGACAGTGGACCTACTGAAAGACATACAATCCTATCAGACTCCACCATTCGCCTGTAATTAGAAAAATAATGATACAGGCAAATGTACATAATATTGAGGGCAGGCTATGTGGATAGGATTGTAATTGTTGCTAGATAGTTTGGTATGAGCAATGCATTATGCTTCTGAAGGTGTCTGTCTGATTTCTTTAAAATAATGCCATAGCATTTTTGCATATGTGCGTAATGTATGAATACAACATAAAGGACCCTATAGTCTCAATTTGCTTGATTTAAAGTTAAAAACTAACATGGTTTTAGAAATTGTATATCATATAATAAATAATGTGTTGTAGAACCTGTTAAGGCATATGCACATTTGACTAGAATATGCCCCATGTCATAAAACATAAAAATCATAAAAAATAAATATAACTGTGCTTGTTGTGTTTATATTTAGCAGAAAATCACCCAAATGACTCTGTCCTCCTCTAACATAACATAATATTCCTGCCTGGAAGATGAAAAGGTCAAGCTCAACAAAGTGAACATCAGCTAAAGAGGATTTTTCAATCTTATGGCAAAATGTCTCAATTTTCAAAAGCCAGACCTTGAACTTGCAAGGTGACAAACAGTTCCAGGCTTCAACCCATCATCTTAATTCAACCGCTGGTTGTTAAAATCACCAATTTATCAGATGTCTGTGTTATCAGAAATAACTTGCTCTTGGCAGTTGTGGAAAATTGAAGACGTGCTCTGGATTGGGTGGTCAGTATATAGCTTGAGGTGAATCATTTCTTCATAAAGCTTTTTCCTGGGGACCTAAAAAATATCAGATTTTAAGACTAAGTGAAAGCTAGGGCAAATGCACTTCTTATCTACTAATCAGCTATATAGTTTGGGAGAAAAGGACTCTTAGTCTTTTTGTGTTAAATATTCAAACTTAAAAAACAAAAAATTCCATGAAAAAATTTGTTGAGTTAAAAGACACCAACAAGCCTCTGTGCAAATATGCATTAGCTTGGTGTTTTAAACTCATCATCACCTGATCAAAAACTAAGGAGCAGAGAGTGATACAGCAGCATATGGTGTTGCCTATCATTTAATGTCTAGCCAAACAAAATCCCTAACAACAGTTGTTTCAATTTAAATTCAATTGGATATTTAATCTTTTTTGTCAATGAAAAGAAAAAAACAACATAAAAAAAACCCTCTTAATATTTCACCCACAATTCCCTGTGACATCAGCACCCACGCTGACCTCCAGCACAATCTCCAACAGTACACGACATATATAAAACTATTTTTTTCACTTTGTAGTTTGAGGACAAGTCAAAGTCAAACCTATAGCTCATTCCATGTGTGGGTGTCTCGATTCATTTTCTCTTGACTTCCAATTTAGAGAGGTAAAAAAAAAGTAAACCCCATGGCAGTGACCTCTGCTGTAGGGCCATGAATAATGGGGACTATTAGGTGTAAGGTAGTGCACTCTAAGAAAAGTAGTCATTTTAGCCACAGGGCTGTTTAATTTAGACATGGCATAGAATGAGACATTTTGCAAAATGTTTTGCATATGTTAAAAAATATATATCTGCTTGTATGTAGAACATACAGGTCACACACATATTTCACATGCTCATTTTTTCTGTCCCACAGGTGCAGACTGAATTTCATTGGCTTTCATCATCATGTTTGCTTTATCAGCCCACAATGGGTAAGCACCCATCTGTAGACAGCTAGGTTTTTCATGAATGAATTACATAGTTGCAAACCAAACCGCCTTTCTTAGAGCTCAGTAATGATGGTGTAGATGTTAATTTAAGGCCACAAGTTAAAGAGTGTACAGAAATAGGTGGGATTTATTCCCAGATTGTCAAAGATTGGGGCTTAAGGTTTGGAGAAAAAAGCACAAGCAAAACACGTAGATAAAAATGAATAAAACAAAGGGTGGAAAAAGAATCTGTCAAGCTTCAAAGACTAAATTCTTTCGGTTGAATTGGTCCTAGGATAATGATCCATTTAGCCAGTCTAGGAGATTGGCTGCCAAAGGCACAAGGGGGAAATTACTCACCCATCTCCAGCAGAGAAATGTTTGTTTCCCAGCCCTGTCCTCAAATTATTTCAATCAAAACACAAATTAAGTGCAATTAACGGAGTGCTAAAATGCTCCATACCAACTGATACGGAATCATTAGGAGTCACCTCAACCACATCTCCTTCTTTCTCTCTCCCTCTCCTTCTCTATGTCTCTTTCATTCTTCATCAATGGGCCCTCAGTCAGGGTAAACTTCACACTTCATTAATTAATTCATCACCTAAAAGCTGAGTATTGATTTTCAGTAATGGCTTTACAAATCTGTTGGACACCTTGCTGCAGGGATAATTAAAAAGAATGCGTATTTGCAATAAATCATCTTTAAAAGGGTTAAAAGTCTCACAGGTCATGAGGGAGGGAAGTTACAATATCAACAAACAGGCCGTAATATCCCCCAGTAATTAAGGACACCAAAGGACAGCTTTTACGATTGTTATTTTTTACCGTAGTAACATCAACCAAAGTGAGCTTAATGGATATCATGAAATACTGTGAAGGAAACAGAACCATTGCTGAATAGAAACTTAAAAGTGATGTATTGTTGGAAGGTTATTGATTAAGTCAGTGCAAAATACAAGGGACTAAAGGTCAAGGAGAACACACATTTTAAGTGAATGAAGACAAACAATATGCCAATATTTACAAAAAGCATATTACAAAAGTAATATTTTGTTTTATGGGAATCTTCTGTGGTAAAAATAAATGAAAGTATTCTCATATAAATTATGCAAAAATACAGAAGACTGCTAATACAGTAATTACAATATGTTCAGAGGTACAGTCCAGAAAAGTCCTAGTGCGTGCATGCTGGGAGATGGTCAGCTTGGAGGCCACACACCTGGAGTTTGCTGAGCTTGTTACTGTAGCTGTGGCTCAGTGTGTGGGAAACTGTGTGTGAAGAGACACTTTCACAGGTCACTGAATTAGACTGGCCCTGACACTGAAATCAATTGCATGCCCAGACAACATTTCAAACCAGCTTTAACTCAGGGTAAAGAGCAGAAATTATGCAGTCTCTTATTTATGTATTATATGTATGTATGTATGTATGTATGTATATATGTATAATATAATTGCATATCTTATTTTTATATCTGCAACTTTTTTCATCAAAAAGTTTATGTCATTTGTACAATCCACATGTAGAATCCTACAAATTTTGTAGATACAGAAAAGGTGATCAATACCATTGTGAAATTAATATATCAGTGTATTTTAT
The DNA here is from genome assembly GCA_036024295.1 of Nannoperca obscura. Classification (NCBI taxonomy): domain Eukaryota; kingdom Metazoa; phylum Chordata; class Actinopteri; order Centrarchiformes; family Percichthyidae; genus Nannoperca; species Nannoperca obscura. Next base: position 12,987 of record JAVQJL010049463.1, read on the forward strand.
AGAAAATCAATACAACTAAATGCCATTAGCAAAGTTACATTACTGGTTCAAGATCCCATGTGGTTTCTGAAGGATTTGATGATCATGGCCTCAAAGTTGGAAAAAACAATGATAAAATGTCTAAGTGGCCATGTTTTTCACCCTTGGGGATATTGAATAAAAAACTGAGATGAATGGTGTGATGTAACTGGTTACATCACTGAATTTAAGCTTGTCATTTTGTTTGATCCTGTTCCACAGGCAACACGCCATCACTTGAGCAGTAAAGAATGCAACACAAAGACAATGACAATGAAGACTATGAAAACATGTACTGTATCTACAATGCCTCTAACACTAAAATCTCAATGGCTTGAGATCTAACAAGGTGAATTTGTCTTTGAGAACATGTAAATGTATTCAGCCAACACCTTATATCATAGTAATCTCAGCCGACCTCCACTGGGACAAGGCCTGTGATTTAAGACAGGAGGCTATGTTTTATAACACTCTTTAAATTTCTTCACTCTGCCTCCCATCCCTTAGCTCTCTGTTGCTCTCTATCTTACTTTATCTCTTCTTTCATTCTCTCTCTCTCTCTTTCTCACACACACACACACACACAAACTGATAGCAAAGGACATAAATCTGGCTAGTGTGCCAGACTAGGCAGTGGACACCATAATTACAGAACATCAAATGAAAGAATTAATGTCCCTTTTCTCATTGCCATGCAAGTCTTGCTAGTCCTCTGCAATTTTTTGGCTTACCTCTGCCTTACACCTACACATTTAACACATACCCTTACACACACACACACACACACACACACACACACACACACACACACAGTACAAAGATATAGATGTAGATGGTTGCACACATACTGTATAACATAACATTGTATAATATAACATTGCACATTGACAGTGCACATCTGACACCTACGAGTGTGCACCTGCATGTGCAATCACAATCTGTTCCGTACTCTTCAGAAATGTTTTGAACATAAAATAAAAATACCGACTGATGTGCAAAGCAAACGTCCTGTAACTTCTGTAAGGCTGGGCTACCACAAGCTGGTACTGCTGGTATTACTGCAGTATTTAACACCTCTAATCTAATCCTGGCTTCCGTAGGAAGTGGTGATTGTTGTTCCTTTCTATTGATTTGCCATCCTTTTACAGTAATTTTCCCATGGCTGCTATTTCACAGAGAGGAGAAGACGGTAATGTATTTAGAGGAAGAGAAGGGAGAAGAGTGTTTTTGGAAGCTAAATATGTTGTATCAACAAGTATGTTTTTATTATTATCAAGGGGGAAATTAGAGATATGATAGTGTACTTTTTTAATTTGTCCCCAGCTTTATCAGACTGAATAATTCAACAAGAACATGATGACGGCTCTTTCTATGTATAGAAAACAATAACTATTAGCTTGCAATGGTCCATGTTATACTAAGTGATATGGCAATAGCCGAGAGGTATGTTAAGTTGTTTAAACTGCTAAGTTGCATTGATTCTTAGAAGCATAAAGAAGGTAAATTACAATTGTTGTTTTAAAACTACAAGCCTCTTTGATAATTTGCGGAAGTGTCGACAGCATTAATATGGTGTTGAGTATTTGTTGCCTCTGTCTATTCCACACAAAAGATGGTAGCAAAATGTACAAACTGCACAAAAAACACCAAATTTGAAGCTATTTGCGTGACTTGATGTATTGTCCTTGTCACACCACTCTCAATCATTTGTGTTATTTGAAATGCCCTAATCAGAAATCCACTATGTACAGTGCAAATGCTATGACAGACAGGCAATCCATCCACCTGCCCTCGAATCTCCTATTCCCCACGTTAAATTGCCCCAATCACAGAACCACTATGCAGACTCAGCGACAGGCAGGCAATCCTACACCTGTGACAGTTATAAAAGGCTCTTTCTCTTCTGCTTTCTTCTCACCTACATTTCCTGTCAATTACCCCTCCATAGATAGATGGAAAACTGCACATCTCAGCAGTTTGATAGCCACCTCTACTTGAGCATTTCCCAACGTTTTGATTGCAAAATCATATGAAAAGCTCAAGGTAGTGGCTTCTGTGGAGGGTTCCCTGTGGGATGTAAGGGCATACAAATGGCTGCCTTTAGGTCCTAAATGAACAAAACAAGGCCCTTGAGAAAAAAAAAAAAAGTCCTGGGAGAACTTGAGTGGAGTTAGGGAAAAGCATTTATATTGGAAAAACTAAAAGGAAAACTGGAATTTCGTCAGCACAATAAAAAAGGACAATTTATTTCATAGCAACAGTGTGTGTGCTGGCTACAAAAGAATTGATTAAGGAGTGTTATGCTTAGCAAAGCAGTTTTAAAGGGGAGAGAAAGTAGAGGATGAATAATACACAAACATTGCTGTAAAAATTATTACTTGGTTGACTTAATTTTGAATAACAGGGAATCCATGATTATAATCAACTATATGTTACCTGGGATACAAGTGAAATTATTTTGACTTCATTATCTGCAAAGATTGTTTCACTATTGTAGTAATTTAGTGCATTAAAAATAGTTAAAATGTTAAATTGAGCACTATAAATATCCCTACTGACAGGGTAAATACACCAACTTGTGTATTTTACAACAATACTATATGCATGAACATTTCCAACTCCTATAAACAATGTTCACATTATATTTCTGTATGGCATTGTCATAAATAGCCATGACTTTATTGCCCACATAAAATATATTTCTATTCCAGCACTGTCTCAATGGCTGTCCAGTAGGCTAACTTAAACTGAGGATTTATTACAATGTCCATTACATTGCTGTAGTGTTGTTTGTCCCCATTTACATTTTAGTGTTGGGTCTGTTTATTTAAACCTAATTGACATTGATTCCACAGAAATAGTTTGGAGCCGTGCCCATAACACAGTTTCTTCACTACTTGACAGTCAATTACAGCTTTATGAAAAGATCTTTGTTGTTAGTATCTATCAGCACTGCCCCCATATAACAACCACCACCACCACAACCCATGGAGTTCACTTATGATTTAAAACCCATGGGTAGCTAGCCATGAAATCTCCCCTTTTGTCATAATAACCATTTCAGGCTAGGAGCTTATTTATACATCATGACGTGGCTGGGTAGGGTTATAAATATTAAAAGAACCCCACCTGATTTCCACTACCTCGCTAGCTCTACCGCTTCTAATAAAGCAATCATAGCTTACATTGGTATGATGCTGCCAGTGATGTGTTTGTGTGTAACCCAATTTGAGTGTATGTGACAAGGAATGGCAACTACAGAACTTAACAAAAGCAGTGGCCCATTTACTACATACTATGATTTCTGAGGCATAATACTTAATAAGAGTTCAACAATTTAGGAAGTCCAATAATTTGTTATCCTGCCGAGAATTACATGGTAAGTCTGATACTTCTCTCATGTTTGTATAGTGAACATGTAATTGGAGCTGCAGCAGCCAGTTAGCTTAGCTTAGCATAAAGAGTGGAAAAAGGTGAAATTTAGTTTATATACATCTATGACATTAGTATGCTTAAGCTTAGTTGTCTTTGGACAGCACCAGGCTAGCAGTTTTTCTCCAATTTCCAGTCTTTAGGTTCAATCTACATATTTGTTTCACAAGGACCCTCAACATGGTACTGTACTGTATTAAAAAAAAGTTTAACACATACTGGTGGCTCCAGCTACATATTTGCCATACAAACTTGAGAGTGGCATCAATTATTTCATCTAACTAAGGAAAATGAATAAGGGTAATTCTCAAGATGTTTAACTGTACTGTATGTTTAATCTTTTAAAGTAGTGCCTCAGATCAGGTTAGATAAAAAAAGAATCAATGTTTAGGGTCTTACTGGTCCTATTTTCTCCCCAACATTTTCAATAAGTGCAGTATAATAATTTATCCTAATGATGAAGAAATGTCAAAATCTTACTGCTACAGTGGGTACGGAAAGTATTCAGACCCCTTTAAATTTTTCACTCTTTGTTTTATTGCAGCCATTTGCTAAAATCAAAAAAGTTCATTTTATTTCTCATTAATGTACACTCTGCACCCCATCTTAACAGAAAACAAATGTAGAAATCTTTG